>JARJHM010001662.1:0-17767 GCA_033356055.1 Carex pumila
TCTATGATGGTGATTGGTCCCCATGTGCCCCTTTTTTTTAATGATACATTATCCATGTACTTCCAAGTTTTGCCTTGCATATCTCCATACTTAGATGAACATAATTTTTTTTTAATAATTAAAAAAACATACGTTAATTCTGATATTTATTTATTAAGTATTTATTGTGAAAATTAAATTACGTCTGTTAAATTTAGTTTCAAACATGTAATCTCTCACATAAAAGACGGCCATTTTTATTAATAACCCAAAAAAAAATGTTTTTTACCAAAATAACCACAAAATCTGAGTTTTTTCAAATATAACCAAACCGCCAGGGTTGCTGGCGGTCCACTTCTATAGCGGACCGCCAAGATCCCTGGCGATCTGCTATTTTTTTTTTTTTTTTTTAGAAATCTGATTTTTTATGCAGACCAGACCGCTGGTATCCCTGACGGTCCACTAGCTGTCTTACATGCTTTCTCTCTCCAGCATGCACTGTATTCATTTGTTAAACCACAGAGAAGAAAGAGAGAGCGATTTTGGCGATTTTGGCGATTTTGAAGCGATTTTAGGCGATTTAGAGGCGATTGCTACAGGTATTTTATTTTTTTATTTAATTATTTAATATTTAATTTTTAATTAATAATTATTATACCTGCAATCTGTAAATATTATAAATTAGTCTTTAATTAATATTATAATTAACTTTTAAATTGAAAAAAAGAATGAATCTATTATACTGTAATTCTTATGAATTTTTTTTTAAATGTTGTTTGTGAAGGAAAAAATGCTGGTTGCACTATACGTGGGCGGTAAGCTAACTAAGGGTGTAGATGGCGTGCATTACTCGAAAGATTCCTCATTCGGCTTGCAGATTAATAAAAGAACCACATTTATTGAACTTAAGCAACTAGTATACGAAAATACTGGTGTAAACCCCAACCGGTATGACTTAGATTTGGCTACCCGAATTGACACACAACGGGCTGGGGGGGTAGACCTTACTTTGTGAGTTTTCCTATAACAGATGAGGAGTTGTGGAAGGCTGTGTACCAACAATTTGAGTCTAGGGGGGTCGCGATGATAGAGTTATATTCCAGGAGGGTTCCCCAGGCTGGGGCTAGACCTTTTAGTGCGGCTGGGGCTGGACCTTCTAGGGCTCCCCCTGCTGGACCTTCAGGTTATGACAATTCAGCTTATGACAGCCAGGGATACCACCACTCCCCTCATGACAGCCAGGGGTACCACCATTCCCCTCATGACAATCAGGGGTACCACAGTCCCTGTTATGATACCATAACTCCCGTGAGTTTACTGAAGTTGTACCCCCATCACCACCACCCAGACAGGCACCCATAATCCCTACATTTCCAGCTATACCAGAGTCAGTACCAATACAGTTATCCGTTAATCGAAATGATACTAATATTAATGTTGAAGCTATTGATGCCATACCGGAAAGAGAAATGGAAACTGGAGATGAATACCAAGAAATTTGGAAATCTAATGACTTATCAGATGGTGATGCAAATGTACCAGGTTTGTCCAGGGAAGAAAAATTCCCAATCAGGGGTCGGGGGAATAGGCATCCTGTCGCCACATTCAACGATACCACAGCTTTTGAAGAGGCTGACATTAGTTTCTTTGGTCCTCCTGTTGTATACAATCGTGAACTTGCCCCAGGGCAAGTCTATACCAACATAGATGAACTTATAAAGAAAATCCATGAGACTCATGTTCACGGCAACTGGGAATGTATATTAGAAAGAAGGGAATCAAAAAGATTGGTTGTGATATGCAAAAATGCCCCTCGTTGCGAGTTTCGCCTTTATGCAACCCCTGCGGGTTCGGGGGAAGCATGGATAATTAAAAAGTGTGAACCACCTCATACATGCAAGTCTGGGTCCACAAGGACAGACCATTCAAATCTAACAGCATCACTAATTGCCGATGCAATTGAGGCAGACATTAAGTTAGACCCATCGATGAGCATCAAGGCGGTGGCTATGGCCGTCAGACACAAATACATACATGTAATCCCAAAATATAACAGGTTGTGGAGAGGTCGTGAACTTGCGATTTGTAGAATATTCGGTAGTTGGAATGATTCATACGACTATCTGGCACCATTGCTCCAGGCTATGGCAAGTACAAATCCCGGCACCATTGCTCCAGGCTATGGCAAGTACAAATCCCGGCACTGTATTTCAGCGGTGGCATGGCCCCATTTATGACAAGAACGGAGTACTAATAGAGGGAGTTCAACAATTCAAGGGCATAGCATGGGCTTTTGGTCCTTGTATCCAAGCTGTGCCATTCATCAGACCCGTTATCAGCATTGATGCATGCTTCATGTCTGGCCGTTACGAGGGGAGGCTACTGATAGCATGTGCATATGATGCTGAGAACCAGTTGTTGCCTTTGACGTTTGCAATTGTTCAGAAAGAGGATAGTGAGAACTGGGGATTCTTTATGCAGTTTTTAAGAAGACGGGTGGTTGGGCCAACAAAGTTTTTCTCTGTAATATCAGACCAGCACAAAGGAATAAAATATGTTTTTGACCATGAAGAATACGGTTGGTCAACACACACTGGCGAGTGTGTGCACAAGTTGTGTATGCAACACGTTGCGGAGAACCTTAGCAAGGCAACCGGACACGATGCATGGGTCCTAGAAACATTCAGACGTAATTGCAAAAAAAAGAAGCCGAGAAGGGTGGAAGAGATGAGTAGAGAATTTGCAAAGGTATGTGTTTGTTAATTGTTTACATGTCTTATTGTACTTTGTGGACATATTTTTATTTTAATTGTTTACTTATATTATTTTATTTCCTTATTTATATGTAGTATATGCCGAAAGCAAATCTCTACTTAATGAAGGTGGGCAAAAATAATCCCAGAGATGTCCAAGAGACACCAGCATACGAGAAAATATATCAAGCACGTGATGGAGGTTACCGTTGGGGAATTATGACTACCAACGGTTCTGAATCGTTGAATGCAGTCTTCAAGGAGAGCCGGACATTGCCTGTGGCTGCAGTTGTAGAAGACACTTTCTACAAGTTAAATACCTGGTTTCAGGAACGGCGTGCTAAGGCCACAGAATTAATAAGGATGAACCAGTCATTTTCAACAAGGGTGGAGGAGAAACTAAGAAAACACAGGAACAAAGGTGCAACTATGACCGTGATCCCGATGGGTAATGTTGGTACAGAATTCGAAGTGCATAATCCAAATAAGTACGTTCCTTCCAGCCGTAGACCAGATGGCACTATGGAGTTTGTGAAAAGGGCTTTTAAGTACGTAGTGCGATTCCGAGAGGCAAGAGAGGTGACCTGTACATGCCAAGGACCCCAACTAACACACATACCTTGTAGTCACGTGATGGCGGTATGCCGAGTGAGAAACTTCTGCAAGGATCACTATGTCGCTGACATGTATCGTACCGATTACCTTGCTTCTACTTGGGGTGGATCTTTCCATTCTTATCCCAACCAGCATGAGTGGCCTGCGTATGTCGGTGATAGAATACTCCCTTCAGAAGGATGGATAAGGAAGGGGAGGAGGAGACACAAACGTGCTATAATGACCATGGACGAGATGGGTGGTAGGAGGCCATCGGGAAATCAGGCTCGCCGTTCCGTTTCTGACAGGCGCAGGGCAGGTATGTAGCATTTTTCGGAATTAATTTATGATTTTATTATATTAATAACTGAATTATGTTGTTATGTTCAGATGCCATAAACGAACACAATGAAAGAGAAAATGCGAGAGTTGTTGCTGAAGCAACTGGTAGAACACAACCACCTCTTGCGACCCAATCATCTAGTAGCCAAGATTCTACAAGTACTGCCGCACCTGCAGCTGGCACCAGAAAATCTTCTCGTCTATTGGGTTTATTCCGATGTCGTGAAAGATGAACTTATTATTTTGCTTGGGTGAACTTATTCTGTTTGGTTTGAACTAAGTTATGAATATTGGTGAACTTCAGTTTTATCATTGAACTTTAATTGTATTCGTGAACTTTACTTGTTAGACTACTTTAGAACTACAGTTATGTTAAACTCAGGATTTTGGGTTATTTTGATAAAAATATATTTTTTTTGGTTATTAATAAAAATGACCGGTATGTATGTATGTATGTATATATGTATATATTATACATATATTATAAAAACCGAAAAAAAAAGATCAACATAAAGGTCAAGTCCTTAATTTTTTGACAAATATCCCAAATACCCTAAACAAAAAAAAACTAAAACTTCACAAATGAAAATATTAAGAAAAAAAAATCAGATTTCTAAAAAAATAAAAAAAATAAAAAAAAATAAAAAAAAAATAGCAGACCGCCAGGGATCCTGGCGGTCCGCTGTAGAAGTGGACCGCCAGCAACCCTGGCGGTTTGGTTATATTTGAAAAAACTCAGATTTTGTGGTTATTTTGGTAAAAACATTTTTTTTTGGTTATTAATAAAAATGGCCGCATAAAAGAATTGTCTTTGTCTTTCTCAATTACTTGTGAATTAAGCAAACCATTTTTGTTAAGCTGTCTTTAAATAAACTACTGCTATAGTTTATATGTACTGGGAAGTAAGTACATGGCAACACAGTTTAATCATAACATATGAAGTTACAACTATATATTTTTGGACGCTGATAACAATCCCCGCAGATCTATCCCCGCAAAAAATCCCGCACTAACCGCCAAAAAAGTCATGGGGGGGACCGCTCAATCATTAATACTCCGCAGAAAATGTTAATATTTAACTTGAAGCATCAAAGTATTTATCCTGGATTTGCAAAGTATTAATCCATATGCAATGATCTCTATTTATGACTGAATAAATCAATCCATTAATTGTCCCCGCACAAAATTTCTTTTTTTTTTGAATCATTCCCGCACAACTGGGGACCATTAAACATGGGGGGACCACTCAATCATTAATGAGCGTTTAAAAAACTGTTAGTATTTAACTTGAAGCATTGAAGTATTTAACTTGAATTTGTCAGGTATTAAACTCTATGCAATGATCTCTATTTATGAAATAATAAATCAATCAATTAATTCTCCCCGCACAAAATTTTTTTTTTTTTTTGAATCGTCCCCGCACAACTGGAGACCATTAAATAAACAATCTCCTCACCCAATGATAAATACTCTGAGACATAATGATAAATATTTTATGTTACATGGATAAATACTTTACATTATATGGATAAATACTTTATGTTACATGAATAAATATTTCTCATACATACTTGCAATTTTCAGTAAAACATCAATGATAAATACTCTCATGCATAATTATAAATATTTTATGTTACATAGATAAATACAATGTATTGCATAAATGAATACTTCTTAGACATAATTGCAACTTACAGTAAAAACATCAATGATAAATACTCTCAGACATAATGATAAATACTCTATGTTACATGGATAAATACCCTATGTTACAAGGATAAATACTTCTCAAAAATAATGATAAATATTTTTTTGAACATCAATTAACAGATAAACATTATTAACGGAAATTATTTTTAGATAACAGTATAATTAATGCAGAGATTAGTTTTAAAGGAATAATTAATGCAGGAATTGATATTAGAGGAATGCATAATTAATGCGGGGATGAGAGTGGGGGGTTTCTTATAATTAGTGGGGGGATATATGGCAGTTAAGGAAGAGAGAGTGCGGGGAAAATGGGGGGATGAGAGTGGGGGGTTTGTTATAATTATTCTATATTTTTATGTTATTATTTTATGCTATCGTAGGACACGTGTATGTGACATTGATCCAACTATACATATTAATTAGCATTAAATGTGAGTTTATATGTTGCGTAACACACGGTGTGTAGTCTTAAACGCACAAGATAATAATAAAAAAAGAGTGATTGTTGCACGTACCTTGGACTTGAAAATTTACTACCATAATTAAAATTAGTAATTTAGTATTGTCTCTTAAGAGTTAAGACAGTTCATGCAAATATATTTTCCAGTGACCTATAACATTTTCGGTTATTTTTTGTGTTTTTGGCAAAAACCAATACTAATTAATCATTTCTCTAAAAAAAAAAGAAAAAAAAAAAGTATGTTGCCATTGATATGTTTATATCCTCGAATAGGTTGGATTTATAAAGGGGTTTTGGATACTTAAAAAATGTCAAGCTCGTCAATGATTTGATCAAGAGGAGTTTTTTTTTTTCTCTATAGGAAGTTGATGTAACATAAAGTAGTCTTGATCTGTATGGAATATATCTGAGAGGAGATATTATGAGAAACTTGTCATTGAACAAAATGCACATCCAAATCTAATATACTTACTATTAATATTGTGCACTTGTACAAGTTCAATTCATTTTTTCCAGTGAGATTAAAATTGTAAATTTTTATCTAATTCGAACTAAAACAAATGTTTTTTAAATTGTCAAGCAGATTTGTAGTAACTTGGTTTTTTTAGCAAAGTATTTGTTGAGAACGAGCTTTTGATCTAGTAACAACGACACATCACTTCCATATAGAATGTCATGAGTTCAAAACTCATAAAATAAAATTAAAAAAATCCTCTTTAATACAAACAAAAGTTTGTAGAAAACTCATACCCTTCGTTTATATATATATAGAGAGAGAGAGAGTTAGGCTGGGTGCTATGGATAGCATAGTGGCCTCCCGTGCTACGGCTCAATATTCAAGTTTTCAAAATCCAAACGGTCGATCCAAACCGTTCATTGTTTAATCCATATTGAAATGTGCTTGGAGACCAAATTTTACATTTTTTTGAATTTTTTTGCTATTTATTAAGATGGTTTCAAAATCGCTGTTTTTATTAAAATTCTGTACCACTGGAAAACAGCGGTTTCAAAAATGCTTAATAAATAGTAAAAAAATTCTAAAAAATGTAAAATTTGGACTCCAAGCACATTTCAATATGGATTAAACAATGAACGGTTTGGATCGACCGTTTGGATTTTGAAAACTTGAATATTGAGCTGTAGCACGGGAGGCCACTATGCTATCCATAGCACCCCAGCCTAACTCTATATATTTATATATTATTTTGGAAAGATTTGGTACTGTTCACCTACAATAACTCGTCCCCTTCGTTTCATTCGATGCGCATCTGACGGTCCTTAGTTGATCCACTGCTCCAAATCTGTTCCAATATCTGAATCCTAAGATTTGCATCAAGATCTGTGCAGATCAAGTCGCTGGATAGAGCATTTCTATTCAATTTTACAATTCGATTCAAAATAAAACAAGGAGAACTCCACAAATGACTTTGGATGTCTAATTTCGACTAGTAAAATAAAAATAGTGCGTGACTTAAAACATTGATAATTCAAGTTAATTATATATACATGAAGATCTAATAATATTTATGTACAAGAGAAATACACTACAATCAAGGGACCCACATGCTTCCTCTAGATTTTGAGTTTTAGTGGTGATCTATTAGTCTCAATCAATTTTTTCTCCTGAAATTTTTTTGCCCCACTCTAGATATTTATTTTATAATTTGAATTAAATTTAGTACTAAGATTAAAATAATTTTTTTGAATTATAATTGATAATTAGAATTACAAGTTAGAGTATTATAAATAATAAGTCAGAGTATTAAAAAATAAAAGTTAAAATATTTTTTTAATTGAGTATCCAATTAGTTAATGAATTTAAATTCAATTAACTATATAAACCTACTTCGATAAGTTTTTGTCTCTTTCTGACAAAAATCTTGAATTCGTCTCTGACTACATCACAATCAAATAAAAAGGTAGATAAGAGAGTTTTGGACTATTATCTTAAATTAAATATTGAGTATAAGATATTGGAGGATATAAAAAATAAAAAATAAAAGCTGATAATTGTACCCCAAACAAAGTACCCACACGCATCTCTCAATCTTCTAGAATGTCAGTGATAAAAAGATCAGGTTTTACTTTATACAGCGCAATAACAGTATCAATATTTCTTTATTATACATAATTTTGCTGCATGAAAAGAAAAACGCTATGTTAAAAAAATTAACAAAGGCACCACCAAATGCAGCGAAAAAATCGGATAATTTAAACATATAAAGGAAAGCGTTTAAACAACTGCGTTCAAGTGTTTAACTTTCATTATAAATGAGTTAATTTTTCATTTTTTAAAATAAAAACAAATCTCCGAATTCGTCCCCGAGCATAAAATTTAAAGCTCTAAATTTGTACCAATACCCGAGCGCGTCTCCCACCAAAATATTTACAGCTCTGAATTTTATGTTAGTCAAAACTATTAGTTCTAAGCAAGCAAAACTCTATTAAATAACAAAGAAACTACTGGTTCGAAACAACAATTGTTGCAGCCTCATCAATTATTTTATGTTAGTCAAAACTCCAACAATTACAATTTCTAAGCATGCAAACCTCTGTTAAATAACAATAAAATTACTACTTCTAAACAATCATAAATTTAGAACTTGTCCCAACAATGCCAATTTCTAAGCATGTAAAACTCTATTAAATAACAATGAAACTACTACTTCAAAAAAACAATTGTTTACAAAACAATATAAACATGTGTGTAAAGCATATAAACTTGTGTGTAAAGCATATAAACCTGTGCAACTAAACCAATATATATTAGCAAGAAAACAACATTTTAAAGCATATAAACCTGTGCAAGTAAACCAATATATATTAGCAAGAAAACAATATTTTAAAGCATATAAACCTGTGTGCAGAGCATATAAACCTGTGCAAGTAAACCAATATATACTGGCAAGAAAATAACATTTTAAAGCATATAAACCTGTGTGTAAAGCATATAAACATGTGTTTACAAATACATTTTAAAGCATATAAACCAATGTTTACAAAAATTAAAAAATCTGTATTACAAATATATAAACCTGTGTTTACAAACACATTTTAAAACTTATTCTTCAAATATATTTTAAAGCATATAAACCTGTGTTTACAAATATTGAAAAATCTTCATTTAATGGATTATTTGTTCAAAATGGAGACTGTATTTTTAGTTATTAAATATAAAAAGCTGTTAATTTGCATAATTAATATTAGAACTAATTCCCCATTGCATCCCCGAGCTAACTGGATTTAAATTGTACTTTAAAGTACTTTAAAGTATGTTCAAGTAAGTAGTTAATTAATGAATAGAGGACCGTTAACAATCTGGGGGACTAATTTGGGGATTGGTGATTACAACTATTTCTAACAGACTGTCCACGAAATTAAAGCGCAAGACAAAAGCATGCAAAGCTAACATTTAAAGCAATCAATGTAAAACTGCAATGTGTTAAAATAGCAATTCGTTAATTAATAAAAATTTAATAAATTATCGTTATTAGTGGACGGTTAAATCCAGTTAAACCAATTCGGAAACGGGCTCGGGGTACGGAAACATTTCTCAAAATAAAAACCCTTCCAGGTACGAGACAGTTTCAATAGCCACAATTTAAATTATTAAATTACAATTTAAGATATAGAAATTTGTTTTGTTATATTATTTTTTATTTTTTATTATTTTCAGGTGTTTCTTATTGGATCCGAATTCTAGAGGACGGCAATCTGAATAGGTTATGTTTCTCTGATTCATAAGTCTTATGTACCAATTTAAAACGTATTAGGCAACAAATTTTCCAGCTAAAGTAAATTGTAATTCCTTTTTCTATTGTTACTAAGTAGGATTATGTTAAAGATTTTTTTAGATTCGTTATTTTTTGTTATTTATTTAGAAAATAAATTAATTCAATGTTTCTTTTATTTGCAAATATTTTAACACTTAAATACGTACTCATTATATTTTTAACACAGTCAACCCATACATTTATGTAAAATATTTTATTTATAGTATGTTTGATTTACTATGTAATTTTGATAGAGTATGGCAAATATAGCATCAGTGTTATTTTAGCCTGTATAACACCAACTCCAAAACCTATCGAATCGACTTCAAACGGTGAATCCAAATCGTTCAAACCGATCTACTTCATTAGTTGTGTGTTTACATCAAAATTTATAATTTTTTGAATTTATTTAGTATCAAGTTAAGCGGTCAAATGTGTGAGTTTTTAAGTTAATTTTAATACATTCATTTTCTAACATTTTTACCTCTTGATTTGATATGAAAATAACTCGAAAATATTAAAAAAATTATATGTAAAAGCATCATTCATAAAGTAAATCGGTTTGAACGGTTTGGATTAGTTATTTAAAGTCTATTTAATTGATTTTGAAGTTAGTGTCATATAACACCGATGCTATACTAGTCAGACTCATTTTGATAGCTTCATAAGTATGTAGAATAAAATTTATTGTGATGTAATTGAGAATAAAATTTATATAAAAGATAGATGTTTTTTGCAATTATCCAAATTATTATTGGTATATATTATGGAAATTATACATGGGAAAATGTTGGTGAATCTTCTTTGATTCCTAGTACGGTCTTAAATTGGTGTTGCAACTCTGTTATTTGCTGTCAACACTTGACACGAATTAATCCCATTTTGAAATTTAGCTCTGTCAGTTTATGACAAGCATCGTTAACTAAAAAGTTCATCTATCGTTTGTCCATTGTACGTTCCTTATAACATATGTTGATGTTTTTTTTGCATACCTCACTACTCCATTATTACAGCCAACTTATGACAGCAAGAGTGTTAGTGGTTACGGTAGCTGGTTTTGCGAGGTGGTACGTATAGAAGAAGATGCGATCAAAGTTGTCATCGGAATTGAGTTCGAATGAGATAGTGGTAGGTAAAAAATATTTCGGGATGGCCGAAGAAGCACGACCTAATGTTGTTATTCATTGTTAGAGCAGACACATGATGAATTAACTCAACTTTGATTAATCCTTAATAAATTGTAGTTTAAAAAAAAATCCTTAAACATAATTACTTTGAATTTTGAGTATATTTAATATATATATTTAAGTTGTATTGGATAAATATGTGAGTTATTGAAATTTATGATAATAAATATATAATTAAAAAAATGGAGTGGTAAATATATAATTTTATAATTTTTGAGGGGTAAATATTAAATTCCTCAGAACAAAACATAATTTATTTGCTGAATGTAATACGT
The DNA here is from genome assembly GCA_033356055.1 of Carex pumila. NCBI lineage: Eukaryota > Viridiplantae > Streptophyta > Magnoliopsida > Poales > Cyperaceae > Carex > Carex pumila. Next base: position 11,074 of record JARJHM010001662.1, read on the forward strand.
TGTTATTTGAACTCTGATTCTCATACGTCTGTTAATAACTACAGTTACTACACAAGTGTATTCTAATTTTGGAAAATTAGAATGCATGGTTGCATTTTTACAATAATCAAAGCATGTGCAATTATGGGTACAATTTCGATAAAATATATAGTATTCAGATACCGAAATTTTTAAATATACCATAATCGAAAAAATGATAAACCAAAACAATGCGAATTTTCAGAATTTTGAAAAATAGCATGGCCGCTCCCCTAGATACGGCTACCTTTCTTTGGGCCGCATCTAGGCAAAGCAGGCCCAGATTGCGGGCCACTTCTAGGGGATGTGGCCACCTTGGCCGCTTCTAGGGACTGTGGTCACCAACTTGCATTCCTATAAAATCTATTTTCTGGAGAGAGATCCATTCCATGAGTCGTTTTCACCGCGCCTCTTCTTCTTCTCAGCTGAACTGTAAATTTTTTTTTTATTTATTTCTCTCTTTTTGATTTTTTTTTCTAGTATTTGTAATTAATTTAGTTAATTTGTAATTTTATGTTTTCTTATATACTCAAACTAAAATGGTTGTTATGGTATCTGTTTACACTGGTGGTGAGGTTCTAATAGGCCCTAATGGGTTTTTTTACAGTATCAGGCTTGTTTCTGTGATAGCGATGATGTCGAGTACTGATTTGTTGGTTCTGAAATTAATTATTTCTCATAACCTAGGATTAAATCAGGATCGATATGACCTTGATATTCAGGTCCAAATTAGTATGCCCAATGGTTCAGGACAAACCTGGTTCCAACTATTTCCTGTTCATAATGATGGAGTCTGGCAAGTACTGTACAACCAGACCATGAGTTTTCCTAGGGGTGGATACAAGGTAATTGAACTCTTTGTGAGGTTAATTTGTAGTCCAGCATCCGAACCCCCTTGCAAGGTTAATTCGGAGTGCTACTCAGGGTAATGCGTCAACCTCTTCAAGTCCAATGTCTCAACCCCTTTCCAGATTGACATGCTTGATAGTAGTCATGCTCCAGTATAGGAGGGCCGACGATCTACTAGTCGGCCCTCCTATCGGTCCCAAACCCCTTTCCAGATTGACATGCTTGAGAGTAGTCAAGCCCTAGTTTAGAGGGACCGACCGTCTAGTAGTCGTCCCTCCCGTTGGTCCCGACCCCAGCTTAACCAAATTGCTAGTAGTAGTTGGATCTCTCATTGGGGTCAGCCTGTTATTTTGTAATAATCTAAAAACCAATAATACGATAAATTATCATATATGTTTTGTTCATGAATTGAGTGATTAATAAACTGTCATTTTGTTGCCTTGAGTATTATTGCATTTATGAATCAATTTGAATCAATGACTGAAATTGTGAAACTTCATAATATAGATGATACATATTCTTAAAAGTCTCTAACTAAGGTCATTAGCAGGAACACTAATTTACCGCTACAAGGTTAATATGTGGATTAAAAGATTGTTAAGTTTTACAGACCAATAACAAGAGATGTCATTTTAATCATATAGATACATGTTCTAGGAATATGATATTTGACAGATCCCGAATGAAACATTAAATGGAATTGTATTCGTGTCATTAATGTTTTCACTCAGTGTTAAGTCCTAAAAATAAAAGAAAATTGTCAATATTTTAGGCTATTTTAGGTCATCTTTTATAAATCATAAAAAATAGTAAAAAAAAATTAAAAATAGTAAAAATTAGTATTCTACATGTTTATTATATAACCAATTTATTGAGCTATTTAAATCGAAATTTAAAGTTTATACGATAAATTTTTGAGTCCGTAGCATATATAACCTTATGCTATCCATAGCATCCAAACCTTACTCTTTTTGCAATTTCTCATTTTATCAACAATTCTTAAGTTTCTCTTTAATTACCACAATATAACCGAACAATCATTCTTATATATGTTTATAATAAATTTTATGTGATATGTGAGCATGAGATCCTGGAAATTAGTTTGTGAAATTTCTTATTTTGTGAGAACAATTCGAAATAATTAAAATCTAATAGCACGAATGCACAATAATAGTTGTTCAGCTTATATGTTGAACTAAAAGCTGATCTAAATAACCTAATAAAGATATTTTGTTCGGATAGAGACCGAAATATAAAATCTTGATATTTAAAATGCAAATGTAATGGAGTGAAATTAAAAAAAAATTCTAATATATAATTAATATTTTAAAATTAAAGAGATGACTTAGCACCTCTGATAATGAACCTAGATTCGCCCCGTGTTCAGAAACTTTAAGACTTGTGTATTCACTGCACTATCAAATAGTAATTTTTATAAATTTATTCTTTTGACCAATAATTATGTTTATTGAGGAAGCCTTAGCCTGTGGTAGATATTCATATTTATTGTCAGCAAGGTCTTAGTGTATTTCAAAAGTGAGCAAGTCACCTATGTGATTCTAATTTTTTTAATTATGTATATCAAAATTTAATTTAAATTTCTGTTTTTAATTTATTTTGTTTTTTTTTTTATATAGCTTAGCTTTCTTTATAAAATATTATTTTTACTTGTAGTCTTGTGGTTCAAGTTGTTCATTGAATTGTTGGATAACTTAGATTTAAATTCCACCTTTAACATTCTATATTTGTACATTTTATTTTCCAGCTCATCATATTTAAATTTTCTAGTGTCACCCTTAATTGTGAGATACATATAATGCTTAATTTAGTTGGTCTATTATTCGCCTAGCTTACTGTCCCAACCTAAACTATTGAGTTCTACATTTTTTTTTTAAAAGAAGTAGACCTTTGAACAACTTTAGTGACTCAAGTACTTAAATATACTCACAATATAATTAAGCATACAAATGACAAATTAGTGACATCAAATTACAAGTAATGAATACGTAAACCTTCATTAAAACTAGCTCAACTATAAGATTACAACCTTTTGTTCTGAGAGATATGTTGGATTGTGTCATAATTTACTTGTTTGTTTGACTAGATTTGTAAAATATATATTAGTTGAATTTTACAATTTCTTTATCTTGAGATATTGTGCAGGTTTATGACAATATAAATTGCAAAATATACATCAAAGGTGAATGATCAATTGCTATACCTATTTAGGATGATTCATGAAGAACCACAAAGTGGATATATAAGCATCACCTTAAGATTAGGTTTAGATATCTGTAAAATTAGTAAAATATGTTTGAAAATGTGTGCTAATTTCACTGTTGCAATAGTTCCTTATGCGTTATAACGGTTTAATTCATACACAACCAATCGATTTAATGGATTGTGCAACGGCTATAACCGTTGTGCAACGGATTAAATCAAGTTTTCACCTCATAATTTCATAGACAAGCGTTATGACAACCGTTGGAACGATTATCAAGCGTTAGAGTTTTCCAGCACAACCATTCCTATCTAACTGGGTTAACCATTGTAACGATTCCAATAGCGTTGCAACGGTTAAGGTCAGTTACCTTATATTGTTTCTCTCTGTATAAATAGAAGCAAAATTCTGGTTTGGATTATCTCTCTAGCTGCCCTCAACTACAATATTTCGAATTCTCAGATCTAGAAAAAGTTGTATTCACTCAAACTTCAATACTCATACACAATCTCAAGCATCTTCCACCAAATACTCAATCAATTGTAAGAACTAGTATTAGTTGTGAGAGTTCTACTCCTTGAAACAAACAGTAAAGCCTTTTGTGCTCGCTTCTTCTATTTTGAGCCTTTAGTACTCGTGAGCCAATTCTGTGCTCGAGTTGTGTGAGTTCTCAAGGTTTATAAGGACTCAGCGGTTCCACATGTGTAATCATTTCTCATTAGATAAAGAAAGACGCATCATCAAGAAGATCGTGAAACACCATAATCATCTCCGTGTCAAGTGTCTCTTAACTCATTTATTTACTTTAAGCACACTTTCACAACTTGAATATTCTTGTTTTTGTCAAAAATATATTTACACATTAGATAGTTTTTAATTAAATGAATAATAATTAAATAATATTAAAATCTTAAAAATAACCATATACACCCCTCTGGGTACCTTTAGAGACCAACAAGATAAAAAAGACATCTTATGAGATAATACAAACAATAAGACACAAATAAATTTCTTATAGCAATAGACATCTTACCATCTAATTTACATTTGACAAACATTTTCAGTTGAAATAATGCACCATTTTATTTTTTTGCTATTCCAATGATTGCCAAATAAGCCCTTATAAAGAAATATCTCAAGTGCCTTCCTTATAATGTAAAATTAAATATCAAAATATTTAACTTAAAGAACGTTGTATGAAACCTATATATACAGTTTATAAAATATTAATGCTCAAAATTAAGATTTATTATATTTCAAATAAGATGATTAAAAGATAACTACTCAAAGTAGTGTAAACAAATTAAACATACAGAAATTTAATATATTTTGAATATTCTGCTACGATCTAAAATATAATTATTATAGCCGTAATTTTACCACTCAGAGATCATTACTTATCAATTTACTTCTAATGCAGCTTTACACAACAACTTGATTAACTTTTGAGAGATTTCATCCAGTTTTCTCAATGACTTGATAGTTATAAACAGTTAAAATTTGAATAAAAAATTAAAACAACTAAAATGGTACAAAATAAGATATATATTTTCTTTGGTAAAATTAAGACCGAATAAATAAATTCAAACATTGACAATATACAAAATGAATATAAGAAAAAATTTATTGTTTTTCATCGTGACATGTGTAATTATAACAGTTGAAATATATTAACTATATATTTCTGATTTTTTTATTAATATCCTAAAAAATAAAGAAAATATTAAATATGTACTCTGAATTTTTTCTTCTTTTAGTTTTCTTGTTTATGGTGTATGTCAAAAAGATAATTGGGTTGCTGTCACACCAAAAAGGTATAGTACAAAGTTCCAGTACAACAAGCTGTACCTTTTAATCTTAAGTACGCTCTTCGGTTCAGACTGCAAGTGCATAGTCCTATCAAATAGTATATTGTCAGGTATCTATCACAGGGACGGTTCAAATCTAAACTAGACTCTACTTAAATTAGTTAGATACTAGAAGTGAGAAAAAGTGGGGTTTGTTGTTTAAGTTTCCTAAATAGTTCAATTGCAATAATTAAATGACAGAAAATAAAGTTTGGTTTTGAACCAATGATAAAAGGCATTTTCAGGGTTTTAGACTCATCTAAATTATACCTCTCAGTCTGTCACACCCCGCAGCCACGGGTCGCGACAGTGCCCCGCCGTAAGCATACAATGTTGTGTATGCTTACAAGGCAATTAACATTTCCATTCAAACAATCAAGACAATAATTAATATAAAACAAGTTTATAGATATAAATTAGAGTACACGGTCCGGTCAGGATATCATACATCAAAAGTATCTCATCCGGATACCAACCCCTAGGCCTAACCTAGAACTATACAACAAAATATATATCTAGGGTCATAAAAGGGTGTACTACCAAAGGCCTTCTACTTGCGTGCCTTCCCGGAATCAGTCGCACTAGAACCTGTGAAATAACCCAAAGGGTGGGGGTGAGAATAAATTCTCAGTGCGAATTTGCCACAGTTAAATTATTGAACTTGCAATCAAACTCCATATTTAAAAATGAAACCCACTCAATAGCAATTCAAATAAATACATATTCATAATAACAAGGAAATGCATATGCTTGATAACAAGTAATAAACCGAATCACAATTTACAGAATTTTCAAGATGAATTTCAAAATAAACAGTAGTTGGCTTAACTCGACTTATTAGGTCTTGTAACAACTACAGATGTTCTTTCGAGATGGCCCCTTTATTTGACACCCATCTGTCGCTGTTTGGCTTAACCTGTTAGTTTGTAATAATCTAGAAGTCAATAATACGATAATTTATCATAAAGCTTTGTTCATGAATTGGATGATTAATATCATTTTGTTGCCTTGAGTATTATTGCATTTATGGATCATTTCGAGTTCATGACTGAAATTGTGAAACTCCATAATATAGATGATATATACTCTTAAAAGGTCACTAACCAAGGTAATTAGCAGGAACACTAATTACCGCGAAAAGGTTAGTATGTGGATTAAAAGATGGTTAAGTTTTACAAACCACCTGACACGAGATGTCATTTTAATCACATAGATACATGTTCTAGGAACATGGAATTTGACAGACCCCGAATGAGACATTAAATAGAATTGTGTTCGTGTCATTAATGTTTCTCATTCAGTGTCACGTTCTAAAGTATGAGGTATTTATTGTTCCCACTAAGAAATATGTATGTGTGATTGCTATCTACCGCTGTCCGTAAAAAGCAGTCATAACGGTAGCATTCTCATATGTATAGCTTAGCTGAGGAAGTGATAGTCTACCAAAAGTACTATTTGTCCCTCGTATCTCTATACGAGCTATAGCATCACTGGGCCCCTTGATAGAGTTAGATTATCTGCTAGCGGTATAATTACAAGAGTAATTATATTTGATAATCTGCTCAAGATCAAGAAAAGATTCAGTTAGCAAGGATGACACACATCTACCTTGAAACTGATCTGATAGCTATGAGACAGAAGAACAGACACAAGTAAATTGTTTACTGGATCGTGATATTGTACAGTACAGCATCATCTGTGTAATTGGATGGTCATGATGTGTTGCCAGACGCCACCCATGATTATAGAAGTTAAAACA
>JARJHM010001663.1:0-17740 GCA_033356055.1 Carex pumila
GATGATGCTGTAATGTACAATATCACGATCCAGTAAACAATTTACTTGTGTCTGTTCTTCTGTCTCATAGCTATCAGATCAGTTTCAAGGTAGATGTGTGTCATCCTTGCTAACTGAATCTTTTCTTGATCTTGAGCAGATTATCAAATATAATTACTCTTGTAATTATACCGCTAGCAGATAATCTAACTCTATCAAGGGGCCCAGTGATGCTATAGCTCGTATAGAGATACGAGGGACAAATAGTACTTTTGGTAGACTATCACTTCCTCAGCTAAGCTATACATATGGGAATGCTACCGTTATGACTGCTTTTTACGGACAGCGGTAGATAGCAATCACACATACATATTTCTTAGTGGGAACGATAAATACCTCATACTTTAGAACGTGACACTGAATGAGAAACATTAATGACACGAACACAATTCTATTTAATGTCTCATTCGGGGTCTGTCAAATTCCATGTTCCTAGAACATGTATCTATGTGATTAAAATGACATCTCGTGTCAGGTGGTTTGTAAAACTTAACCATCTTTTAATCCACATACTAACCTTTTCGCGGTAATTAGTGTTCCTGCTAATTACCTTGGTTAGTGACCTTTTAAGAGTATATATCATCTATATTATGGAGTTTCACAATTTCAGTCATGAACTCGAAATGATCCATAAATGCAATAATACTCAAGGCAACAAAATGATATTAATCATCCAATTCATGAACAAAGCTTTATGATAAATTATCGTATTATTGACTTCTAGATTATTACAAACTAACAGAAATCTGGCAGAGGAACCTTCAACCCCGAACGTCACAGATTTGGTTGAGTGGTTTTCTAGGCGAGGGTCAACCCATCTCTTCTACCAGAGAAGGAACAAGCACCCAACAAGGGGACCTTTCTTACCCTTGAATCCACGCCGGTTAGACATGTCGACCGGAAATGATGATGCTAGGTTTCAAAACCTTCAAAGAGAAAGGGATCGGATGGCCAATGAACTTCAACGTTTGAGGGCAGCTAATGTAGAAAGAGAAAATCATGAAGCAGCCGATGCCAACCGCCCTTTAAGAGACTTTACGGCACCTAAGGCTGAGGAAATTCACCTTGGTTACACGACACCTACTATCAATGCTGAGGAATACCAAATTCCTCCTGCATGGGTTAGCATGGTGCAGCGTAATCTTTTCCATGGTCTGCCTCATGAAGACGCCACACAACACTTAGCCAACTTTGAAGAAATCTGCAGTACAATCAAGGTACAAACTGTTTCTCCTGATGATCTTAAAGTGATGGCTTTCACTTTTTCTCTTGCAGACAAGGCTAAAGGTTGGATAAGGGGACAACGGCCCGAGAACATGAACACTTGGGCTAAGGTGGCGAATGCTTTTCTCAACAAGTTCTTTTCGCCATCAAAAACAAACTCCTTGCGCCATCAAATCTATAATTTTCGATAGACAGGAGATGAAACCATAAGTGAGGCATGGGAGAGGTTTCAAGAACTGCAGAGGTGCTGTCCACATCATGGTATCGAAGGGTGGAACTTGCTGCAAATCTTTTACAACAGCCTTTTGCCACAAGACAAGGGCATGTTAGATGCAGCCGCTGGAGGTAGTCTCATAAATAAAGGGGCTGCAGACGGATACAAGTTGGTGGATGACATGGCTCTCAACCAAAGCCAATGGCACAACCCTAGGGAGACACCAGTGATCTTGCAGCGAGGAATGAAGGAGGTGAATTCAAACCCGAACTTGGCCGCAGAAATTGCCGCTTTAAATCACAAAATTGATCAAATGAGCGTAAAATCGGTAAACTATCATTCTTCTCTTCCCTGTTCAATTTGTGGTGGTACCGACCATTTAGCAATTAATTGTGGTTTAAGTAATAAGGTTAGTCATGAGGAGGTTAATGCCATAAACCAAGGCAATTTCAAACCAAATAACAATCCTTACTCCAATACTTACAATCCCGGATGGAGGAATCACCCATATTTTTCGTGGAGACAAAATGATCAATCGACCCAAGGTAACCAAAATAACCAAGGTAACTCAAACTTTAATTGACCAAATCAAGGTTATGGTAACCAAGGGTATGGTTCTAATGCACCACCAAAATCCAATCTTGAATTGATGATTGAGACTTTCATGACAAGTCAAAATCAAAAATTCGATGAATTGACCAAAAAGGTAGACATGTTGGCAACCCGAAACAAATTGCTTGAAAACCAAGTTGCACAACAAGCTACACAATTCTCTCGCCCACCGGGCACCCTTCCGCCAAAATCTGAGAACAATCCCAAGGATGTCAAGGCGGTTAGGCACATGCTTCGCAGCGGTACGCAATATGAGGATCCACCTATGCCAAAGGATGACTTCATACAACCACAAGGTGAAGAGGCACGAGGGAATGATGAGCACATCTCCACACATGAGGATGCCGAAACCTCAAAGGAAAATACACCAATTGCACCAAGCAGCCATGCGGAACAAGCAAAGCCATCTCAAGATGAGATGCCAAAGGTAAGTGCACAGCAGGTACCTCTCTACATCCCTCCTCACAAATACGCACCTTTTCCTGGTAGAATTAAAAACGAGAAAACCGACAAGCAATTTGCCAAATTCCTTGAACTATTGAAACAATTGCATGTGAACCTACCATTGACTGAGGTAATGACTCAAATGCCAGTTTATACCAAATTTTTCAAGGATATTCTTTCAAATAGGCGTAAACTTGAAGAAGTCCAAATGGTATCCTTAGACACGAACGGTAGTGCCATGGTAATGAATGAATTGCCCAAAAAGTTGGATGATCCGGGTAAATTTTCCATACCATGTTCAATAGGAAATGTCCAATTCAAACGTGCACTCTGTGATTTAGGTGTTGGGTTTTGACGGTTCAAACCCATTGATTAAGTATGTTGGGGTTTTGACGGTTCAAACCCATTTATTTGCTTAAGGTGCGGAAAGAGTAAATCAAAATTTTTACATCTAACTTAAGCTACAGATTAAATGAGGTATGTCAGGAAACTTTCCAAGGCGGTCCACCTTCAGTATTCCTTCGGCATCAAAACCTCATTTAATTATTTTACAGATCTACTCCATAATTGATTTCTAAAACTTTAATCTACTTACCAATTAAATAGATTAATATAACAATTTATACCTTATTTCCAAATCACAGTTGGAATGCAGATAAGCGAGAAGAGCTACACCAGGGAAGGAATCAACTCGGAGTATCACACGTGTGATACCTCTATTAGTTATCCACCAGGACTAACCAGAGAGCGGTTTATTTCTTTTGCCAGAAATACTATAAACCGCGGTATTCTGCAAAAACACTATTCACCGAAAAATTCGTTTCAATCAGATTTGCTAATTAAACCAAATCTGAAATACCGCGAAAATTCGGTAAAACACTATTCACCGAAAAATTCATTTCAATCAGATTTGCTAATTAAACCAAATCTGAAATACCATGAAAATTCGGTAAAACACTATTCACCAATCGAAAAACCGTAAATAGAGAAAGAGAGAAATCCAATTAACGAAGTAATCAGATTAACACGTGAATTAGTGGTTTTTCTCTTTCACCTATGCCCCTCTATTTATAGGCAAATGAGGAGGTTCGCCAAAAGACCGAAATACCCCCGTACTTGACAAAATTACATTTTTGCCATTTTGGATGTGGCATGCAAATTTGATTTTGCAACTTCATATTGGTTAGATTAGTTTAATGGATTCTAAACCCATTAACCCAAACCCACTATGAATAGTAAATATCCAAATCAAATATGTATAATTGTCATGTACAATTATATTCGTTTATGGTTTTCGTTTGGTAATTTTTATACAACATGTCAAACATGTTTATAAACAAACCTGTGTTTCTGTTTGTCATTCTAAATGACGTACAATTAATTTAATTAATTATACCAAGTATAACTAATTATAATCATTAGTTTTTGCTTTGTCATTTTTAACATGACAAATATAATTTAATTATAACACGTATAATTAATTATAACCATCTTAATATTGATCATAACCAATTTATAATCAATCACAATAAGATTCTCCGATTAACTCCTATATGGTGTGACCCAATAGGATCTGTGTTATGTTGGTAAACAGAGTTAAAACTGTTTTAACTTCTGTAATCATGAGCGGCATCTGGCAACACATCATGACCATCCAATTACACAGATGATGCTGTACTGTACAATATCACGATCCAGTAAACAATTTATTTGTGTCAGTTCTTCTGTCTCATAGCTATCAGATTAGTTTCAAGGTAGATGTGTGTCATCCTTGGTAACTGTATCTTTTTCTTGATCTTGAGTAGATTATCAAATATAATTACTCTTGTAGTTATACCGCATGCAGATAATTTAACTCTATCAAGGGGCCCAGTGATGCTATAGCTCGTATAGAGATACGAGGGACAAATAGTATTCTTGGCAGACTATCACTTCCTCAGCTAAGCTATACATATCGAAATACTACCGTTATGACTGCTTTTTACGGACAGCGTTAGATAGCAATCACACATACATATTTCTTAGTGGGAACGATAAATACCTCATACTTTAAAACGTGACACTGAATGAGAAACATTAATGACACGAACACAATTCTATTTAATGTCTCATTCGGGGTCTGTCAAATTCCATGTTCCTAGAACATGTATCTATGTGATTAAAATGACATCTCGTGTCAGGTGGTTTGTAAAACTTAACCATCTTTTAATCCACATACTAACCTTTTCGCGGTAATTAGTGTTCCTGCTAATTACCTTGGTTAGTGACCTTTTAAGAGTATATATCATCTATATTATGGAGTTTCACAATTTCAGTCATGAACTCGAAATGATCCATAAATGCAATAATACTCAAGGCAACAAAATGATATTAATCATCCAATTCATGAACAAAGCTTTATGATAAATTATCGTATTATTGACTTCTAGATTATTACAAACTAACATTAGGAGCAAGTGTAAGTCTTATGCCAAAGTCGGTATTTGATAGGTTAGGTGTTGGAGAACTTAAGCCAACAAGAATATCGCTTCAATTGGCAGACCAATCGGTTAAGTTACCTTTAGGAGTTGTAGAGGACTTGCCGATTCAAATTGGTAAGTTCTTTGTACCAATAGACTTTGTTGTGGTTGACATGGATGAGGACACTCATACTTCACTCTTGTTAGGTCGACCATTTCTCAATACAGCAAAAGCCGTGATTTATGTTCATGATGGAATTATAACAATGAACATTGGTGAAGAAAAATTAACATTTGACATCAAAAGATCCATGAGATATCCATCTAACGATCAAAGTGTTTTTAGCGTTGAGATTCTTGACAGGTTGATAGATGAGAAGCTCATGAACAACTTGGAGAAAGGTTCCTTTGACCATTGGATGGATCAGGAGTGCGAAAAAACCAACCAAACGAGTTCTGTAGATGTTATTGCGGCCCAAAGTGACATTTATTGCGGTCCGCAGCCAATCCAGACAGAGCAGGAAGAAATTCGCACAGTTATTACGGCCCGCAATGAAAGTTATTGCGGTCCACAGTCAATTCAAACAGACAATCTGCAGAAATCAGAATCCATTGCGGCCCGCAATAACCTTATTGCGGTCCGCAATAACCCTTTCCAGATTAACAAAAAGCCTATTCTGAGCCCAATTTTTCTGGTTTCAACCACCGAGACCCTTCCTAACTTTGCCGAAACCTCGAAGGATGCACCTGAGGTTGAACTAAAGCCATTGCCTTCGACCTTACGATACGAATACCTCGGTCCAAACCAAACTTACCTCGTTATTGTCAATGCATCCCTCAACCAAGACCAAACCTCACAACTCCTGCAAATTTTGAGGATGCACCGAAAAGCCATTGGATACACAATAGATGATCTCAAAGGTATCAACCCTTCTATTTGCATGCACTGGATCTTGATGGAAGAAGGACACAAACCAACCATTGAAGGCCAACGGAGATTGAACCCGAATCTAAGCGAAGTAGTACTCAAAGAGATACACAAGCTACTTGACGCCGGCATCATCTACCCTATCTCCGATAGCAAATGGGTAAGTCCTATTCACGTGGTGCCAAAGAAGGGAGGAACAACTGTCATTGAAGGAGAGAATGGCGAGCCTATTGCACAAGGTTAGTGACGGGATGGCGCATGTACATTGATTATCGAAAGCTCAACACCGGCACGCGCAAGGATCATTTTCCTCTTTCGTTCATTGATCAATTGCTTGAACGGCTAGCTAAGCACTCTTTCTTTTGTTATCTTGATGGTTATAGTGGTTTCTTTCAAGTACCAATTCACCCTGATGACCAAGAAAAGACCACTTTTACATGTCCATACGGTACCTTTGCATATCGTAGAATGCCCTTTGGTTTGTGCAATGCACCTGCAACATTTCAAAGGGCTATGATGGGTATATATTTTCTGACCTAATTGAGAAATCTATGGAAGTTTTCATGGATGACTTCTCGGTTTATGGTACCACTTTTGATGAATGTTTGCTAAACCTATCCAAAGTCCTACAAAGATGTGAAGAGGTAAATCTTGTCTTGAATTGAGAAAAATGTCATTTTATGATACAAGAGGGGGTTGTTTTAGGTCATGTTATTTCCGCTAAGGGTTTAGAGGTTGACCGTGCAAAGATTGAGGTAATTGAAAAGTTACCTCCACCAACAAATGTTAAAGGGGTTAGAAGTATTTTAGGACACGCTGGGTTCTATAGAAGATTCATTAAGGACTTTTCTAAAATTGCTAAACCCTTGACTAATCTTTTGCTAAAAGATGCTCCATTTGATTTTACCCAAGATTGTCTAGATGTTTTTAATAGGTTAAAGGAAGCATTGATCTCTGCTCCCATCCTGCAGCAACCAAATTGGAGCGAATCTTTCGAGATTATGTGCGATGTGAGCGATTATGCCGTTGGAGCAGTGCTAGGGTAACGAATTGACAAGAAGCCGTGTACCATCTACTATGCAAGCAAGGTTCTAGATGAGGCTCAAGTCAATTACACCACGACGGAAAAGGAGTTACTTGCGGTGGTTTTTGCCATTAACAAGTTTAGACCCTACCTAGTTGGTTCAAAGGTGATAGTCTACACGGATCACGCCGCAGTTCGCTATCTTCTCACGAAAAAAGATGCCAAATCTCGTCTCATTCGTTGGATTCTTCTACTCCAAGAGTTCGACCTGGAGATTAGAGACAAGAAGGGTACCGAAAACCTTGTAGTTGACCACCTTTCGCGCATCAAACCTGAACCAAATGAAGACTTGCCCATAGATGACTCTTTTGCCGATGAGCAGCTCTACCAAGTGGGTAAGATCAAATACCCATGGTTCGCGGATGCCAAGCATTATTATTGGGACGACCCATACCTCTTCAAGCTTGGTGTTGATGGGATTCATAGGAGATGCATTCCACATGATGAGGTACAATCGATTCTCTACCACTGCCATTCATCACCCTACGGCGGACATGCTTCAACTAACAAAACGGCCGCCAAAGTCCTACAAGCCGGTTTCTATTGGCCAACCCTTTTCAAGGACACAAGGATGTTTGTTATCTCTTGCGACAAATGTCAAAGGATGGGCAGCATAACCAAGCGACATGAGATGCCTCAACAAAGCATTCTAGAAGTCGAATTATTCGATGTATGGGGCATTGATTTTATGGGACCCTTTCCGAGCTCATGCAACAACAAGTACATCATTGTAGCGGTAGACTATGTCTCCAAGTGGGTAGAAGCGATACCAAGCCCCGAAGCCGACTCAAAAACCGTCAAGCGCCTTTTCCAGAAGGTGATTTTCCCAAGGTTTGGTGTTCCAAGAGTAGTGATTAGCAATGGAGGGTCTCACTTCATCAACCGATCCTTTGCAAGTCTCATGGAGAAGTATGGGGTAAAACACAACGTCGCCACTCCATACCATCCGCAAACAAGTGGCCAAGTTGAAGTCTCGAACCGTGAGATCAAGCACATTCTCCAATCTGCTGTCGGCTTGACCCGAAAAGACTGGAGTCTACGATTAGATGATGCACTATGGGCATACCGCACTGCATACAAAACTCCAATTGGCATGACTCCGTTCAAGCTTGTCTATGGCAAGCCATGTCATTTACCCGTCGAATTAGAGCACAAGGCGTTTTGGGCTATTAAGTCTCTCAACTTTGACATGCTTCAAGCAGGTCAAAAGTGCGTCCTCGACTTGCATGAACTTGAGGAAATCCGTCTCAGCGCATATGAGAATGCCAAAATCTATAAGGAGAAGACGAAGAAATGGCATGACAAACACATAATTTGAAGGGAGTTTAAAATTGGTGATTATGTTCTATTGTTCAATTAACGTTTTAAGCTTTTTGCAGGAAAACTCAAGTCCAAATGGAGCGGTCCGTTTCAGGTGAAACATGTGTTTGAACATGGGGTGGTAGAAATCTGGAGCGAGCGAACTGGCGCATTTAAAGTGAATGGGCAGCGGCTCAAGGTATACAACTATGGCGAACCGGTTGAAGGGGTGACAAGCATCTCCCTTACCAATGCACAAACGAACTAGAAGAGGGGAATGGTCAAGCTCGAGACGCTAAACGAGCGCTTCTTGGGAGGCAACCCAAGCAATTTTTTTTTTGCATGTTTAAATTTCGTATTTTAAAATTAATTTGCATTTAGATAGGTTAATTTAGGTATTTCAGAAAATTTCAGCCTTCCTTGCAGTCCGCAATAAATTTATTGCGGGCCGAAATGAAGCAAATAGAGAATTTTCGAAGCTTAGTTTAGATTTTTTTTTCTCTCTTTGCAGTCCACAATTACTTTATTGTGGGCCGCAACCAAGCAGTCAGAGCATTTTTCTTACTTTAAAAAAAAAAAAGAAACTGCATGTTGCGGACCGCAACCAGGCCCGCAACGGAGACCCAACAGGGTTAAAACCAGGGTTTTAACATCCTCTCTTTCTCTCTCTTTCCGCACCCCTTCCTCTCTCTCTATCTCTCTCACCATTTCTCTCTCAATTTCTATCTCTATCTCTCTCTCTCAACTTCCCTTTTCCTTTCTCTTCCTTACCGCCAGCCCCTCACCCGATTAGCTACCCCTCCGCAGCCACCACCCTTTCGACCCGCAGAAACCCTCCTCTGAAACCCTAACTCGTTTCCCCATTACCTCACCTCTCTTCCATTCATTGCGATCCGAAGCCCTCCTTCTTACGGCCCGCAGCAACCATACATTCGACCACTTCACTTCTCCTGCGATTGTTGCGGCCCGTAACTCCCGTTATTGTGATCCCCAACCAACGAGACAGTGCCATTTTTCGCTCACTCCACACCTTATTGCGGCCCGCAACCAGGTTTATTGCAGTCCGAAATTAAGCTCACAGATTGCAGTCCTTTGCTGATTTTTCGAAAGTTTGAAGATTCGATTCAAGATTTGAACTTCTCGGCTGCCCTACTCGACTCCTTCACTTCTACTGGTTTGATTGTGCAAATTTGGTTGTATCTCTAAACTCTCTTTTTAATTTAATTGATCAATCGAGGTAATTCGAATTGTGAATTGTGCTTGACTTGAACCAAATTGTGATTAAGTCTTGTAATTGCTTGAATTGAACCATACGGTACCAAAAATGCCACCAAAGACAAGGGGAAAGAGTAAAATAACCGAGGATGAGGATCACTTAATTCCCAAACGGTCCAAACAATATAGGAGAAGAGCCGATCATACCAGTGGATCTGGTGATATTGAGATATCTGACCAGCCTGATTGGACCACCTTACCTCAAGATCAGTGGCCTGAAAGTCGTGACCCTGACTACGGTCTCAGGTTTGTGCATAAAAAGGCACATGAAAATTTCCAAATTC
This sequence comes from Carex pumila, assembly GCA_033356055.1. Taxonomy (NCBI): domain Eukaryota; kingdom Viridiplantae; phylum Streptophyta; class Magnoliopsida; order Poales; family Cyperaceae; genus Carex; species Carex pumila. The sequence goes on from JARJHM010001663.1 coordinate 9,863, forward strand.
TTAGGACCAAAAAGATTGTTCAGCCCAAATACATTCACGTTTCTACCCTTCAGCAGTTGGGCATTTTAGATGAGGTTCAGTCCCTTATGTCTTCTCTTGGTATTTGGGACTATTGTACCAGACCATTTCCTGCGTACCGCACTTTGACTTATGAGTTTTTATCTTCTCTTCACATGGAAGATGATACTTTGTTGCAGTACTATTTGAATGGTGCGGAGTACCAGATCACAATTGAGGAACTCAGCAACCTCCTGGGGTTCACTCACCAGCCTGAGGCAGTAACAGTGCCTAATTGGGAGCCGGATTCCAGTTTTTACGACTTCTCCTGCCAGTTGATTGGTGGTCCTCGGTGGACTTACAAGGCCAGTCAGATCAGCCACTCGGTGTTTCGCTACATCCAGTGTGCTCTCGCCTTCACTATCTTTGCACGCGGTGAGACGGTGGGTACCATGGGCGAGTGTGAGACATACTTTATCTATGCCATGATCCATGCTCTGACCAATCCCGAGAAATTACCCCACGTTGGCAGCTTCTTCATTGATAAACTCTTAAACGTGCGGATAAACTCCACTCCGGGCGGTATGATCTCTTACAGTGGGTTTGTGACCCGTCTTGCCATCTACCATGGGGTCATTCCTGCAGACGGGCCGGTTTATAAAATCCCTGCCCATCGCCTCCAAAAGCAAACCGAGTTCATTGACATGGCGTATCTTCAAATGGCTGGTATTTTCTCTCGAATTGGAAACTCTTTCTTTTTCATTTCCAGCGGTCGGCAGATTCCTGTACCTCTGCCGATTCTGATCGATAGGGCAGATCCTACCACTTGGATTCTGCCCCTTAATGTAGCACAACCACACCAGCCTGGCGTCGAGCCTGCTGCACAGCCACCACCTGTCAATCCATTTGGGATACCTCCACCTGAGCAGCATCATGCACAACCTCCTCCATCTTGGGTTCCCGGTCCCGGCCAAGTGACCCCGTAGCAAATGTACGAGTTGATGCAGACCATGAACAACAAAATCACTAATTTGGCCACTCAGAACGATCGGCAGTATACACAGCTACGCGATTATGTGGATGAGCGGTTCAACTCTGTAGACCGACAGATTGCTGACCTCCGCACTTACATAGGTGGCCAATTTACTGAGCATCAGACCTACATGACGGGTCAGTTCGGCACTTCTCGCTCCGACATGACTCAGCTCACCGCGCAGATGGAGCGTATGCATGTCCAGTACACGGACCTTTCTGGGACGGTAGATGAGATAGCCGAGCAGCAGCACGGTACTTACCATCAGACGGACCGCATCTACGGGCATATGTCTGACTCCGGCTTTGTTTCTGCTGACCCGATATCGCGGCGCCGACAACCTAAGCGTCCATCACCACCAAAGACGGGTACATCCTCCCAAGAGACTGCTCCACCACCTTCGCCGGCCTGATTCTCATTGTGAGTTTTTCTCATCTCCTCTTTTTACCTTTCTTTAGCTTGTTTATGGCACCGAGTCGGTGCCAATGTTTAGGCTTGGGGGGGGAATAAAATTGTAGGAATTGTATCTTGGGTTGTCTATTTTTGTTTGTTTTGTCTATTTTTGTTTGTTTATTCGCTTTAGTTTAAAAAAAAATAAAAAAAATATGGTAGGTTTTGTGCTCTTTAGAGGAAAAACAATTAAATTTGAAGCCTTGAGACAATAAAAATCTAAAAATGTGGTGATTTCGATGGTATAACCTCATGGAGCAAGTTGGTGTAAATAGTTGGTGAGTTTATGTCTTATGACACCTTAGTACCTGTGGTCTTAAATTAGAACCTGTCTACATGTTGAAAATCAAGTCTCAGATGCGCAGTGCCAAGAGTTTCCGAAAGGCTTGGTGCCCGTAGGAGACTTTGTGCGAGACTCAAAAATCTTTTTCTAATTGAATTTAATTGAACAAAGGTGTAGGCTGAAAAAACAAAAAGTGAGCTATGTTGGATTGAAGTCCTTAGGACAGATACATCTGCATAATAATAATAAAATAATAAAAAAAATAAAAAAAAACAACAAAACAACAAAAACATAAAAAGATGAGTGGAAAAATGAGCGAGCCAAAAATAGATGGATGCACAAGTAAAAAAAGTCAAAGCATCAGGCATAGTCTACACTCCTAACTAAAATTTTATTTTTCAAACGATTTTCTGGAATTGGTTGTCACTTGTAGAACGGGAAGAAAAATTTAAGATTAACTAATTCTGAAGTTTCATATAGGTATAAACTTGCTTAATTAGAACCAAAACTTGCGTATGTGAGGTGAAGAAGATCATTGAAAGAAACCCGCATAAATGTACTACACACTCATGCTTTGAATTAAATTGTTTGGACCCTAATTTGCCTTGACCGACCAACTTTATGTTAAGTCTTTGTTATTAGGATAGTTTAGATAACTTGGTTTAAAATACATTACCCAGCCCCGGGGATTCTCGTGAGTGTTTAGACTTGCTTGGGACAAGCAAGGACTAGGCTTGGGGGAATTTGATAAGCCGAAATGATATTTGTTGAAACCTAAGGTTTGTTATGTAAATTAAGCCGAGTTTTGTTGAAATTAGATTTAATTAGGTTAGAAATGTTTAAAAGTTCAAGTTACTGCTCTAGTTGTGTTTAATTTGTAGGTAATCAAGTGCTTGGAGCTTAACGGAGCAAGACGGGTGATCTGGAGCAAGACAGCACGAAGTTTGGATAAATTTTCCCATTTATTGCAGACCGCAATTAATTTATTGCGGGCCGCAACCAACTCAGACAGAACAGCTTCCAGCCTGAATATTCTGCACTTCCATTGCGGCCCGCAACCAAGCTTATTGTGGCCCGCAATAATAGTTACAGAATGATATTTTTGCTATTATTAGTTGTTTTTTATTTCCGGAGGAGGGACTGTTTTTTAAAAAAAGAGGATTTTGAGACGAATATTAGAAATTAGAAAGGGAGAAAAACAGTGGAGAAAAGGGAAGAAAAAGGAGAGCAAAAGAAGGGAGAAGAAGATAGCGAATTCATCGAGCGGTTATATCGTTTTCTTTCTTTTGGAACTCTCTTACTCTTTTATTCTCTTTTGTGCTTTAGCCATGATCGGCTAAGAACATTTCTAGGGTTTATTAGGGTTGAACTTGAAACTTTTGTCATGAATTAGTTGATTTTATCTTATATTTTCTTGTTCCTTGTCATGATCTATTCTTTATATTATTTGATTGTGAGGACTTAATCGAAATCGCATGAAACCCTAGGATTTGGTATTTGCAATCGAGAGATTGAATATTTAGTCCTGACCATAAAGAATAGGGTATTTGATAGGCTAAGCACCAAGAGGCGATGCTTGTCTTATACGGGCTTTACCCGATAGGTTAGAAAATTGTACCAAGTACCGAGAGGTGACGAATAGTTTTCTATATCAATTGGGACAGTTAAGAACTTAATGACTTTGGATTAGTGTAGCCAAGTACCGAGAGGTGACGTTTATTCTAATTTAAAGATGGTATTAATATAGAGATATCACTTTGTACCTATAACATTCAACTGTGCCTTCATAATCATAAGAACAACTTTAATAAATCAGTAAATCGTGACATTAGTGGATAGGAACTCTAAGAAACCCTAATTTCTCATTCTTGTTAAAAACCCGAATTTCGCCTTTAGACTTTAGATAAATTCAGTTCGATCACCAACAAACAAACCATTAAAACAAAAAAATTCCTTTTATTTTCTTTTACTAAATTAAGTTGATTAGGTTAGACTTGATATTCCGACTTGTTCCAGTGGAGACGATCCCTAAGTACTCCTCGATAAGGTTGTACACTTGCAACCAAATTGAGTGCAATTTAGGATTTATTACTTGCACTGCATAATTCACATCAAAAAGCAAGGATGAAAAATTGTGAGTACGTTCAACCTGTATAGGAAGGTTGTGGAGATTGGTAAACACCTGTTTGAAGATTGTGTATATATGCAGCCGTTATACGAGAAGATAAGGAATAGCAAACCAAATTCGGGATGGCCAGACATACCAAAAATAGAGATAACTACAAAGAAAAAGGCGGGTCATATGAAGCCACATCAGAAGAAAAAAAAAGGCATGTTGATCATGCAATTCATCATAAGGAGGGAGCGTTGTGCTTGTAGTTTTGTGGAGGAATGGAAGGATACGGAGGAACTATTGCAAGAGGAGATATGTCATCTTAAGTTCTATGAATAAATAGAATAAAGAAAGGCAATTCAATGAGGTGGGAAAAGGAGGTGTTGGTACAGACCAAGGGAGTATTGGGATCAATTGGTATGCTGCTAACAAGGGGGATGATGCGGTATAGACACCGAAAGGGAACCAGATCTACTAATATTGGTATTCCATATCAAACTGGTACTGTTCAAACATCATGCGGCAAGGAAGGAAAAAAGAACACCAGAGATCTCTTTTGCAAAATTTCCATTCTCCGTTTAATTGTTTTCTAACTCTAATTTTTTATTTAATTCTCAGCTTTATCTCGTTTCATTAATATAAAATGGGTAGGGGTGAAAACGGAGTCGGATTATCCAGCGGATATCCGCTCCGTATCTGGAAATAATTCGAATCCAGATAATCTGGATGTTGGGGTTTCGGGGTAACCAAAACTCATTTAGGCTTAAACTGCGGAAAGACCGTAGAACAAAAATTTCTAAGGCCAACTTAAGCTCATGATTAAACGGGGTATGTCAGGAAACTTTTCAAGGCGGTCCACCTTCAATATTCCTTTGGCATCAAAACCCAATTTTATCTTTTTACAGATCTACTCCATGATTAATTTCTAAAACTTTAATCTACTTACCAATTAAATAGATTAATATAACATATTTATACCTTGTTTCCAAATCACAGTTGGAATGCAAATCGAGCGAAAAGAGCGGCATCAGGAATGACTCGTCTTGGAGCATCAGACGTCTGATGCCTCTATCAGTTATCCACCAGGACTAACCGGAGAGCGGTTTATTTCTTTTGCCAGAAATACTATAAATCGCAGAATTATGCAAAAACACTATTCATAGGGAAAAAGACGAAAACCCGTAAACACAAATTTTTGGTTACTCAGTTTCATCAATAAGTAAAACTGACATACTGCAAAATTCGGTAAAACACTATTCATCGATCCCGTAAATATACTTCACAACAACCCGCAAGATTATACGTCAACTACGGATAACTTTCTTTTCTCAACCGAAACACTATTTGGGAGAGAAACTGAGAAAGAGAGAAAATACCGATTCGATTTTGCACGAAACGATACGTGTGAATTAGTTGTTTTTCTCTCTACCCCTCCACCCCTATTTATAGGGTTTAGGGTCGGTTGCCAAAAAACCAAAATGCCCTCCAAATTTGGCCTATTTATAAGATATGTCATTGAATGGATAAGGATGATGACATGTGGATAAGATCGATGATGTGTCATCTGGATAGGATCGATGACATGTCATGCGGATAAGGACGAATCTGAAAAGACCCGAATGCCCTTGGCCCGAATACAAATAATATACATATAATCATTCTGAACAATTATATTTCTTGCAGTTGTTTGTTTCGGTAATTTATACAACGTGTCATGCACATTTATAAATTAACCGGTTAACTTTTATATAACGTGTCACACACGTTTATAAATTAACCAATGTTTTTGCTTGTTATTTTTACATAACATTTATAATTTAATTATAACACGTATAATTAATTATAACCATCTTACTATTGATCATAACCAATTTATAATCAATCACAATAAGATTCTCCGATTAACTCCTATATGGTGTGACCTAATAGGATTTGTGTTATGTTGGTAAATAGAGTTAAAACTGTTTTAACTTCTATAATCATGAGCGGCATCTGGCAACACATCATGACCATCCAATTACACAGATGATGCTGTACAATACAATATCACGATCCAGTAAACAATTTACTTGTGTCTGTTCTTCTGTCTCATAGCTATCAGATTAGTTTCAAGGTAGATGTGTGTCATCCTTGCTAACTGAATCTTTTCTTGATCTTGAGCAGATTATCAAATATAATTACTCTTGTAATTATACCGCTAGCAGACAATCTTACTCTATCAAGGCGCCCAATGATGCTATAGCTCGTATAAAATACGAGGGACAAATAGTATTCTTGGTAAACTATCACTTCCTCAGCTAAGTTATACATATGAAAAAACTACCCTTATGACTGCTTTTTACGGATAGCGTTAGATAACAATTACACATACATATTTCTCAGTGGGAACAATAAATACCTCATACTGTAGAACCTGACACTGAATGAAAACATAAATGACACGAATACAATTCTATTTAATGTTTCATTCGGGGTCTGTCAAATACCATGTTCCTAGAACATGTATCTATGTGATTAAAATGACATCTCGTGTCAGGTGGTTTGTAAAACTTAACCATCTTTTAATCCACATACTAACCTTATTGCGGTAATTAGTGTTCTTGCTAATTACCTTAGTCAGTGACTTTTAAGAGTATATATCATCTATATTATAGAGTTTCACAATTTCAGTCATGAACTCGAAATGATCCATAAATTCAATAATACTCAAGGCAACAAAATAATATCTCCTCTATATTATGCATCTTAAATTAAATTGGCTGTCCTGAAACTCCAACGGCTGAGATTGATTGATTTAAATTCAAATTGAATCTGAACCCTCCAGTCAAATAATCTGCATTCCTTTGATTAAATACATCATTTTATGTGTGTAGAAGTCTAAATTTAGTTCAAATTTGATCCGCCACATGTATAGCTACATGTATTACCACATTAATTTTTGCTCTACACAGTTGAATTTGAATCAAAAATCGTGCAAATTAGATCTAAGATTTGTAAATTTTTTCGCTGGGAGAGCTGCACCAGCGCCTCTCCTAGACTTTTGCTTTTACCCGAACGGGTATGACCCGTTGTACCCGACCCGTACCCGTTACCCGAGGTACCCGTACCCGTGCCCGGGTATAGGCGGGTAAACGGGTACACGGGTACACGGGTACGGGTTTGAGATGGACCGGACTCATTGATTCGGGAACAAACCCGTCCAACCCGTACCCGTTTTACCCGTACCCGAAACCCGTCTACCCGCACCCGTTTTACCCGTACCCGCACCCGTTTACCCAACTAACTTTACCCTTTTACCCGTTTACCCTTTACCCGTTTACCCGTGACCTTTACCCGTTTACCCGTGACCCTTTACCCGTTTACCCGTTTCATTTGAAATTTGAATTTTTTTGCCGCCGGTTCAAACAAACCGGGCCCGGGCCAGTCAAATCAAACCCGGCCGGACCCACCCGGGTCAAATCCCGGTTTTTTTTTTTTTTTTTTTTTTTTTTTTTTTTTTTTTAATTTCGAATTTAATTCCCCCCTCCAATTTTTTCTTTAAATACACCCCCTCTAACTCTCTTTCTCTCCACATTCTATCTCAAACTCTCATTCTCTCAATTTTCATTATTCTCAATTTCTCTATTTATTTTTAAAAAAAATTATATAGTTGTAATTTAATTCATTCTACAAATACGCAAACGGAATTACGAAGGTATCGAAATTACAAAGTTCGGCACCTCCCGCAAGATTTTTCCGCGAGATTTAAAGGTTAGATTTATTTTATGTTAGATTAATTTATTTTTGTAGAGTAAATTTAGTTTAAGTTAGATTTATTGAAAGTTAAGTAATTAGACTTGTTAAATTTGTTAAGTAATTAGATTTGTTAAATTTGTTAAATAATTACATTTTTTAGATTTATTTTATGTTAGGATTGATAGATTTATTGAATATGTTAGATTTTTTTTTGAAATTCGGATTTATTTTTAATAGGTTAGAAAAGATGTTAGATTTTTTTTTAAA
>JARJHM010001664.1:0-17588 GCA_033356055.1 Carex pumila
AATATGCTTGATGCATGCCTCAGCAGCATCTTTCATCTTTCTATATTTCAGTCAAAATATAAGTTCCTTCTAAGTTAGTAGATTTTACAAAAAGATGACCAAAAACAAAAAAATCACTTGTCTAAACTAGTTAGCCGTAATTTTAGTATAGTGCTGGTGCACACCTGGGATCATAGAAAGGAGAAAAAAACAAAACAAAGGGTTTAATTTGGGCAAAACAGTACTGGTACCAGTAACGGCCTCTATGGTTTTCTATATCTTTCTGTTTCGTCGCGATTTTGATTTAACACAAGAAAGTCAGGGCTTAGGAAAGGAGAACATCCCGAAACTATAAATCAGGTATAAAACACCATATCGAATGGAAACCTAGAATCTTCCATTTCCCATTTGATGGGATTTAAATTAGGGTTTTCAAAGATAAGTAAGCCAAAACACACTTGAAACTGGATAAAAGAAATAGAAAAAAACTTATCACTGTCTTTTCTTTCGGAAATCACTACCATGCTTGCACGCAACTTCTGATCATGAAGTACTTCAGCTAGAGTCAGACCAATATTTAATTAAACTGAAATAAGGTAACTCATCTTTAGTTAATTGACAATTCCGATTTAAGTACCTAAATTATCCGGACAGCAGCCTTAAGCGATTGGACCAATAAAAGAATAGAGGATTTTGTAGTCAGTTTCCCATGACAAATAATGTTCAAGTAAACCAACCCTATTTTGACCTTGTCCTAGTGGGGTCCTCATTTGCTCTTCAATTTTCTCTAGTTTAACTTCTTAAATATATTGCTATGTTGGGGAAGCTGTTTGTCTAATGTCTCTAAATGACTAATTAAAAGAATAAGTCTTACAAAGCATTGTGTACCAATGTGTTCTTCGTGCATAAAGTTCCCGGTATAATGCTATTTTTTCTCCATGAACGAAAGGACAAACTCCGTATTGGCACTTCATTTCTCTACTTCCGCTTCATTTCTATACTGGCCCTTCATTTACATACAGGCACTTTATTTCTATACAGACATTTATGATCATATGGTTTCAAAAAAGGAGCAAGGTTACCTAATTGCATTGCACTTACATACAGCCCCGGCTGAGTTGTCCAATTGACCACAAGTCGAGGAATATCAGTGTGGGCCCACCCAGGAGAGCTAATTCATGTACCCACCTCCTGCACCTACAAAATTTTGATCAAAAAATTAGTGGTTAACCATAAATAGAACAAAAACAACAAATGTAAATAAAATGTTATGGACGGAAAATATATCATGCAGGTTCTCTTTTGTCTTAAAATTGGCCATCAGAGATGCGTTGCTAAACAAAGTTGACCCTTTTCAGCAATTATATATTAATAGAAACAAATGCGAGAATGATCATTTACAATAAAAAAACTATATATCTAAAAAAAATATCATTAAAAATAAAAAAGCACCATGCCAGCCTTGGTGTGAACCCCTCGGCAAACTGCACAGTCTCTGTTGGAGCAGTCTCTATGCCTTGTCAGAAAACAATATGCTTGATGCATGCTTCAGCAGCATCTTTCAAGTTAGTAGATTTTACAAAAAGATGACCAAAAATGAAAATCACTTGTGTAAGTTAGCCGTAATTTTAGCATCGTGCTGGTGCAAACTAGGGATCATAGAAAGAAGAAAAAAACGAAACAAAGGGTTTAATTTGGGCAAAAAAGTACTGGTACCAGTAACGGCCTCTATGGTTTTCTATATGTTCCTGTTTGGATTTAACTCAAAAAAGAAAGTCAGGGCTTAGGAAAGGAGAACATGCCAAAACTAGAAATCAGGTATAAACCACCATATCAAATGGAAACCTAGATTCTTCCATTTCCCATTTGATGGGATTTAAATTAGGGTTTTCAAAAATAACTAAGCCAAAACACACTTGAATCTGGATAAAGAAATAGAAAAAAAACTTATCACTGTCTTTTCTTTCGAAAATCACTACCATGCTAGCACGCAACTTCTGATGATGAAGTACTTCAGCTAGAGACAGAGAATCTTTAGTTGAAACTGAAATAAGGTAACTGACGTTATAAATATATAATGCACGGTTATTTAAAACTTCTCAGTATATACGCACAACAAGCATGTTTGTTTTGATTGTCTGATTTATCTTACTTGAGATAGAGATAATTAAAGAAACTTATCTTGCAAAAGGGTCGCGAACCACATTCGGAGCAGCAGCTCCAGCAGCATATCTTTAAAAAGTAATACAAGATTTGGTTGTTGTACGCGCCGGTTTAGAAGATCAGTATTGTTCTGTAAGAAAGAAACAACTAATGACGATAAAAGCGAGAAAACTAACGGCCGGAATTAGTATCAAATTTACAACTCTGACACATGTACCCAGATTATCCAGACAGCAAGCAGGACAGATAAAAAATAGAGGATTTTGCAGATAGTTTCCCAAGACAAATAATGTTCAAGTAAACCTACCCTATTTTGACCTTGTCCTATTTTGCACTTCGTTCTTCTCTAATTTAACTTCTTAAATATATTTCTATGTTGGGGAAGCTGTTATTTAAAGTCTCTCAATGACTAATTAACAGAATAAGTTTTATAATGAATCGCATACCAGTGTGTTATTCGTGCATAAAGTTACCTCTATAATGCTCTTTTTTCTCCATCAATGGTACATTACAATAAAAGGACAAACTCCGTATTGGCATATCATTTCTGCACAGGCGCATCCTTTCTATATTGGCACTTCATTTTCATACTGGCACTTCATTTCTAGGTAGATCAAGGGACCTAACAAGAACAATTGACAAGCTACAGAGTCACTTAATTCTTAAAATGAGTGATTAAAATGTAGTTACCAAGAAAAACTGAAACTAGTTGAAACATAGTTAAAACGAAGCAATTTAAGGTCAATTGTGATCGTATGGTTGCAAAAATGCAGTAAGGCTACCTAATTGGATTGCATTTACATGCCGTCCCAGCTGAATTGTCCAATTGAGCACAACTCGAGAAATATCAGTGTGGGCCCACCCAAGAGAGCTACTGCATGTGCCCACTTCCTGCAGCTACAAAATTTTGATACAAAATTAGTAATTAACAAGAAATACAACAAGAATAACTAATGCAAATAAAATGTTATGGACGGAAAAAAAAAGGGTTTAATTTGGCATAAAAGTACTGGTACCAGTCACGGCCTTTATGGTTTTCTATTTGTTTATGTTTTTTCGCTATTTTGATTACACAAACTACAAATCAAATGGAAATCCAGATTCTTCCATGTCCCATTTGATGGGAATTAAATTTCTCTTTTCAAAGATAATTAAACCAAAACTAACTTATATGTAAAAACTGCATAAAGAAATAGAAAAAACTTATCACCGTCCTTTCTTTCGGAAATCACCACCATGCTTGCACGCAACTTTTGATCATGAAGTTCTTCAGCTAGAGTCAGACAATCTTTAGTTGAAACTGCAATATGATGTCAAAATGACAACCATAATTAGAAGTCAAAATGACAATTCTGAAATAAGTACCCAAATTACAGCAGCCTTAAGCAATTTTAGTACTCTGCCTGTGCAAACCAAAAGGTGGTACAATTTTAGTACTGTGCTAGTAAAACACAAAACTATATATCTAAAACAATATCATTAAAAATCAAATATCACCTTGCCAGCCTTGGTTTGAACCCCTCAGCAAACTGCACAGTCTCTGTTGGAGCAGGCTCTAAACCTTGTCAGAAAACAAGTTGCTTCACGCATGCCTTGGCAGCATCTTCCTAAATTCCAATCAAAATATAAGTTACTTGTATGTTAGTAGATTTTACAAAAAAAGACAACCAAAAGGGAAAATGACCTGTGTGAACTAGTTAGCCGTAATTTCAGTACGTGCTGGTGCAAACCAGGGATCATAGAAAGAAAAAAAAAAAAAAGTGTTTAATTTGGCCATAAAAGTACTGGTACCGGCAACGGCCTTTATGGTTTTCTATTTGTTTCTGTTTCGTCGCTATTTTGATTTAACACAAGAAAGTCAGGGCTTAGGAAAGGAGAACATGCCGAAACAAGAAATCAGGTATAAATCACAGTATCAAATGGAAACCTAGATTCTTCCATTTCCCATTTGATGGGATTTAGCTTTGGGTTTTCAAAGATAATTAAGCCAAAACAAACTTGAAACTACATAAAGAAATAGAAATAACTTATCAGTCTTTTCCTTCATAAATCACTACCGTGCTTACACAACTTCTGACTCATCTTTAGTTAAATTGACAATTCTGATATAAGTACCTAAATTATCCAGACAGCAGCCTTATGCAATTGGATCGATTAAAAAATAGAGTATTTTGCAATTAGTTCGCCAAGACAAATTATGCTCAAGTAAACCTTGTCCTAGTGGGATCTCATTTGCACTTCATTCTTCTCTAATTTAACTTCTAAAATATATTGCTATGTTGGGAAGCTGTTGTCCTGTGTGTTATACGTGCATAAAGTTACCTCTATAATGCTCTTTTTTCTCCATCAATGTTACATTACAATAAAAGGATGAACTCTGTATTGGCACTTCATTTCTGTACCGACGCTTCCTTTCTATATTGGCAGTTGGCACCTCATTTCTGTACAGGCACTTCATTTCTAGGTAGAGCAAGGGACCTGACTAGAACAATTGACAACCTACTGAGTCACTTAATCATTAAAATCGGTGATTAAAATGTAGTTACCAAGAAAAACTGAAACTAATTGAAACATAGTTAAAATCGGTGATTAAAATGTAGTTAAAACGAAGCAATTTAAGGTCAATTGTGATCATATGGTTTCAAAAATGCGGTAAGGTTACCTAAATTGGATTGCATTTACACACCAATCGAGAAAAATCAAGTGCGGGCCCAACCAAGAGAGCTAATGCATGTATCCACTTGCTGCACCGACAAAATATTAATAAAAAAGTTAGCGATTAACAAGAAATAGAACAAGAATAACAAATGTAAATAAAATGCTATGGACGAAAAATTTTACGGACGAAAGAATAGAAAAAAAATTTATCGCTCTCCTTTCTCGAGGAAATCACCACCATGCCTGAACCCAACTTCAACTCATGAAGTACTCCAGCAAGTGTCAAACAATCTTTAGTTGAAACTGAAATAAGGTAATTCATTGTTATGAATACATACTGCATGCTTATTTAAAACTTCTCAGTATATATGCACAACAAGCATGTATGCTTTGATTGTCAGATTTATCTTACTTGAGAATGAGAAATATTTAAAGAAACTTATCTTGCAAAATTTTCCAAACCACATTTGGAGCAGCACATCCAGCACCATAAAGTCTATGTTGAGAAGCTGTTGTCTCAAGTCTCTCAATGACTAATTAACAGAATAAGTCTTACAATGCATCGCATACCTGTGTGTTATCCGCGCATAAAGTTACCTCTATAATGCTCTTTTTTCTCCATCAATGGTACATTACAATAAAAGGACAAACACCATATTGGCACATCATTTTTGTACTGGCCCTTCCTTTCTATATCGGCACTTCCTTTCCGTACTGGCACTTCATTTCTAGGTAGACCAAGGACCTAACAAGAATAATTGACAAGCTACGGAGTCACTTAACTATTAAAATCAGTTATTAAAATGTAGTTACCAAGCAAAACTGAAACTAGTTGAAACATAGTTAAAACAAAGCAATTTAAGGTCAATTGTGATAATATGGTTGCAAAAATGCAGTAAGGTTACCGAATTGGTTTGCATTTACATACAGTCCCGGCTGAGTTGTCCAATTGAGCAGAAGTCGAGAAAAATCAGTGTGGGCCCACCCAAGAGAGCTAATGCATGTGCCCACTTCCTGCAGCTACAAAATTTTGATAACAAAATTAGTGATTAACATACAACAAGAATATCAAATATAAAGAAAGGGTTTAATTTGGCAGAGTACCAGTCACGGCCTTTATGGTTTTCTATTTGTTTATGTTTTGTCGCTATTTTGATTAAACAAACTACAAATCAAATGGAAATCCAGATTCTTCCATGTCCCATTTAATGGGAATTAAATTTCACTTTTCAAAGATAATTAAGCCAAAACTAACTTAAAACTGCATAAAGAAATAGAAAAAACTTATCACTGTCTTTTCTTTCGGAAATCACCACCATTCTTGCATGCAACTTCTGATCATGAAGTACTTCAGCTAGAGTCACACAATCTTTAGTTGAAACTGAAATAAGATGTCAGAATGACAACCATAATTAGAAGTCAAAATGACAATTCTGAAATACGTACCCAAATTACAGCAGCCTTAAGCAATTTTAGTACTGTGCCTGTGCAAACCAAAAGGTGGTACAATTTTAGCACTGTGCTGATGTAATACAAAACTATATTTCTAAAAAAAAATATCATTTAAAATCAAAAATCACCTTGCCAGCCTTGGTTTGAAACCCTCTGTGAACTGCACAGTCTCTATTGGAGCAGACTCTAAACGTTGTCAGAAAACAAGTTGCTTCACGCATGCCTCGGCAGCATCTCCTAAATTCCAATCAAAATATACGTTGCTTGTAAGTTAGTCAATTTTACAAAAAAAAGACAACCAAAAGGGAAAATGACCTGTGTAAACTAGTTAGCCATAATTTTAGTACGGTGCTGGTGCAAACTTGGGAACATAGAAAGGAAAAAAACAACAAAACAAAGGGTTTAATTTGGGCATAAAAGTACTGGTAGCAGTAACGGCCTTTGTGGTTTTCTATTTGTTTCTGTTTCGTCACTATTTTGATTTAACACAAGAAAGTCAGGGATTAGGAAAGGTGAACATGCATTTTTTCAGAAGCATGCATGACTAATTACCTTAGGGCGAGTAAAAGCAGGTATAAATCACCATTTTGAATGGAAACCTATTCTTCCATTTCCCATTTGATGGGATTTAAATTAGGGTTTTCAAAAATAATTAAGCCAAAACAAACTTGAAACTGCATAAAGAAATAGAAAAAACTTATCACTGTCTTTTCGTTCAGAAATCACCACCATGCTTGCATGCAACTTCTGATTGAAATAAGTCAGAAATCACCACCATGCTTGCATGCAACTTCTGATTGAAATAAGGTAACTTCCTGCACCACCTTGCTTGCACCCAACTTCAGGTCATGAAGTACTCCAGCTAGTGACAGACCATCTTTAGTTGAAACTGAAATAAGGTAATTCGTCATCCTAAATATTTAATGCACGCTTATTTAAAACTTCTCAGTATATACGCACAACATGCAAGTATGCTTTGATTGTCAAATTTATCTTACTTGAGATAGAGAAATATTTAAACAAACTTATATTGCATAATTTTCCGAACCGCATTCGGAGCAGCACCTCCCCATCATAACTTTAAAAAGATATACAAGAGTTGTTGTGCGCACCGTTTTAGAAGGTTAGTATTGTTCTGTAAGAAAAAAACAATTAATGACGACAAAAACGATATAACTAATGACCATAATTAGAAGTCAAAATGACAATTCTGAAATAAGTACCCAAATTACAGCAGCTAAAGCAAATTTAGTACTGTGCTTGTACAAACCAGAAGGTGGTACAATTTTAATACTGTGCTGGTACAATACAAAATTATATATCTTAAAAATAATATCATTAAAAATCCAAAATCACCTTGCCAGCCTTGGTGTGAACCCCTCCGTGAACTGCACAGTCTCTGCTGGAGCAGTCTCTAAGCCTTGTCAGAAATCAACAAGCTTGGCGCATGCGTCAGCAGCATCTTTCTATATTTCAGTCAAAATATAAGTTCCTCCTAAGTTAGTAGATTTTACAAAAAGACGACCAAAAAGGAAAATGTCTTGCCTTAGAGAGCTAATTCCTGCACCTACAAAATTATGATAAAAAAATTAGTGGTCAACCAGAAATAAAACAAGAATAAAAATGTAAACAAAATGTTATGGACCAAAAATATATCATGCTGGTTTCCTCTTTTGTCTTAAAATTTTCTATCAGAGATGCGTTGCTGAACAGATTTGACCCTTTTCAACAATCCACCTTGCCATCCTTAATGGTGAACTCCAATATTTTCAACAAATATATAGTAACAGAAACAAATGCAAGAATGATCATTCACAACAAAAACCTTATATCTAAATAAAGAAAATCATTTAAGCCACAAAATAACCTTGCCAGCCTTGGTTTCAACTCCTCGGTGAACTGCACAGTGTCTGTTGGAGCAGTCTCAAAACCTTGTCAGAAAACAAGTTGCTTCATGCATGCCTCGCCAGCATCTTCCTAAATTTCAATCAAAGTATAAGCGGCTTGTAAGTTAGTTGATTTTACAAAAAAAAGACAACCAAAAGGGAAAATGACTTGTGCAAGTTAGCCGTAATTTTAGTACAGTGCTGGTGCAAACCAGGGGTCATAGAAAGTAAAAAAAAACTAAGGGCTTAATTTGGGCATAAAAGTACTGGTGCCACTAATGGCCTTCATGGTTTTCTATTTGTTTCTGATTCATCGCTATGTTGATTTAACACAAGAAAGTCATGGCTTAGGAAAGGAGAACATGCAGAAACTAGAAATCAGGTGTAAATCACCATATCGAATGGAAACCTAGATTCTTCCATTTCGCATTTGATGGGAATTAAATTAGGGTTTTCAAAGATAATTAAGCCAGAACAAACTTCAAACTGCATAAAGAACTAGAAAAACTTATCAGTCTTTTCTTTCCGAAGTCACCACACCATGGTTGCACGCAACTTCTGATCATGAAGTACTTCAGTTAAAGGGACAATCTTTAGTTGAAACTGAAATAAGGTAACTGACGTTATAAATATATAATGCACAGTTATTTAAAACTTCTCAGTATATATGCACAACAAGCATGTATGCTTTGATTGTCTAATTATCTTACTTGAGACAGAAATATTTAAAGAAACTTATCTTGCAAAAGGGTAGCGAACCACATTCGGAGCAGCACCTCCATCAGCATATCTTTAAAAAGCTATACAAGAGTTGTTGTACGCACCGTTTTAGAAGGTTAGTATTGTTCTATAAGAAAGAAACAACTAATGACGAGAAATGCAAGATAACTAACGACCAGGATCTGTGTCAAATTGACAATTCTGACAAATGCACCCAAATTATCCAGAAAGCAACCAATTGGACCAATAAAAAAATAGAGAATTTCGCAGTTAGTTTCCCAAGACAAATAATGTTCCAAGTAAACCTACCCTATTTTGACCTTGTCCTAGTGGGGTCTCATTTCCACTTCATTTTTCTTTAATTTAACTTCTTAAATATATTGCTATGTCGGGAAGCTGTTGTCTAAAGTCTATGAATGACTAATTAATAGAATACGTCTCACAATGCATCGCGTACCTGTGTGTTATTCCTGCATAAATTTAACTCTATAATGCTCTTTTTTCTCCACCAAAGGTACATTGCAAAAAAAGGACGAACTCTGTCTTGGCAAATCATTTCTGCACAGGCGCTTCCTTTCTATATTGGCACTCAATTTTCGTACTGCCACTTCATGTCTAGGTAGATCAAGGGACCTAACAAGAACAATTGACAAGCTACAGAGTCACTTAATTATAAAAATCAGTGATTAAAATGTAGTTACCAAGAAAAACTGAAAATAGTTGAAACATAGTTAAAACGAAGCAATTTCAGGTCAATTGTGATCATATGGTTGCAAAAATGTGGTAAGGTTACCTAATTGGATTGCATTTACATGCCGTCCCAGCTGAGTTCTCCAATTGAGCACAAGTCGAGAAATATCAGCGTGGGCCCACCCAAGAGAGCTAATGCATGTGCCCACTTCCTGCAGCTGCAAAATTTTGATATAAAAATTAGTAATTAACAAGAAAAAGAACAAGAATAACTAATGCGAATAAAATGTTATGGACCAAAAAAGAAGGGTTTAATTTGGCATAAAAGTACTCGTACCAGTCACGGCCTTTATGGTTTTCTATTTGTTTATGTTTTGTCGCTATTTTGATAAAACAAACTACAAATCAAATGGAAATCCAGATTCTTCCATGTCCCATTTGATGGGAATTAAATTTCTCTTTTCAAAGATAATTAAACCAAAACTAACTTATATGCAAAAACTGCACAAAGAAATAGAAAAAACTTATCACCGTCCTTTCTTTAGGAAATCACCACCATGGTTCCACGCAACTTCTGATCATGAAGTACTTCAGCTGGAGTCAGACAATCTTTAGTTGAAACTGCAATATGATGTCAAAATGACCCATAATTAGAAGTCAAAATGACAATTCTGAAATAAGTACCCAAATTACAGCAGCCTTAAGCAATTTTAGTACTCTGCCGGTGCAAACCAAAAGGTGGTACAATTTTAGTACTGTGCTAGTAAAACACAAAACTATATATCTAAAAAAAATATCATTAAAAATCAAATATCACCTTGCCAGCCTTGGTTTGAACCCCTCAGCAAACTGCACAGTCTCTGTTGGAGCAGGCTCTAAACCTTGTCAGAAAACAAGTTGCTTCACGCATGCCTTGGCAGCATCTTCCTAAATTCCAATCAAAATATAAGTTACTTGTAAGTTAGTAGATTTTACAAAAAAAGACAACCAAAAGGGAAAATGACCTGTGTAAACTTGTTAGCCGTAATTTCAGTACGTGCTGGTGCGAACCAGGGATCATAGAAAGAAAAAAAAAAAAAAAAAGGGTTTAATTTGGCCATAAAAGTACTGGTACCGGCAACGGCCTTTATGGTTTTCTATTTGTTTCTGTTTCGTCGCTATTTTGATTTAACACAAGAAAGTCAGGGCTTAGGAAAGGAGAACATGCCGAAACAAGAAATCAGGTATAAATCACAGTATCAAATGGAAACCTAGATTCTTCCATTTCCCATTTGATGGGATTTAGCTTTGGGTTTTCAAAGATAATTAAGCCAAAACAAACTTGAAACTACATAAAGAAATAGAAATAACTTATCATTCTTTTCCTTCATAAATCACTACCATGCTTACACACAACTTACACAACTTCTAAACACGAAGTACTTCAACCAGAGTAAGACAATCTTTTGTTAAACTGAAATAAGGTAACTCATCTTTAGTTAAATTGACAATTCTGATACAAGTACCTAAATTATCCAGACAGCAGCCTTATGCAATTGGACCGAAAAAAAAAATAGAGGATTTTGCAACTAGTTTCCCAAGACAAATATTGTTCAAGTAAACCTTCCCTATTTTGACCTTGTCCTAGTGGGGTCTCATTTGCACTTTATTCTTCTCAAATTTAACTTCTAAAATATATTGCTATGTTGGGAACCTGTTGTCTAAAGTACCTGTTGTCTTACAATGCATCGCGTACCTGTGTGTTATTCGTGCATATAGTTACCTCTATAATGCCCTTTTTTCTCCATCAATGTTACATTGCAATAAAAGGATGAACTCAGTATTGGCACTTTATTTCTGTACCGACACTTCCTTTCTATATTGGCAGTTGGCACCTCATTTCCGTACAGGCACTTTATTTCTAGGTAGAGCAAGGGACCTGACTAGAACAATTGACAAGCTACTGAGTCACTTAATCATTAAAATCAGTGATTAAAATGTAGTTACCAAGAAAAACTGAAACTAGTTGAAACATAGTTAAAACGAAGCAATTTAAGGTCAATTGTGATAATATGGTTGCAAAAATGTGGTAAGGTTACCGAATTGGTTTGCAATTACATACCGTCCCGGCTGAGTTGTCCAATTGAGCACAAGTAAGAAAAATCAGTGTGGGCCCACCCAAGAGAGCTAATGCATGTGACCACTTCCTGCAGCTACAAAATTTTGATAAAAAAATTAGTGATTAACATATAACAAGAATATCAAATATAAAGAAAATGCTATGGACGAAAAAAAAAAGGGTTTAATTAGGCATAAAAGTACTGGTACCAGTCACGGCCTTTATGGTTTTCTATTTGTTTATGTTTTGTCGCTATTTTGATTAAACAAACTACAAATCAAATGGAAATCCAGATTCTTACATGTCCCATTTGATGGGAATTAAATTTCTCTTTTCAAAGATAATTAAACCAAAACTAACTTATATGTAAAAACTGCATAAAGAAATAGAAAAAACTTATCACCGTCCTTTCTTTCGGAAATCACCACCATGCTTCCACGCAACTTCTGATCATGAAGTACTTCAGCTGGAGTCAGACAATCTTTAGTTGAAACTGCAATATGATGTCAAAATGACCCATAATTAGAAGTCAAAATGACAATTCTGAAATAAGTACCCAAATTACAGCAGCCTTAAGCAATTTTAGTACTCTGCCGGTGCAAACCAAAAGGTGGTACAATTTTAGTACTGTGCTAGTAAAACACAAAACTATATATCTAAAAAAATATCATTAAAAATCAAATATCACCTTGCCAGCCTTGGTTTGAACCCCTCAGCAAACTGCACAGTCTCTGTTGGAGCAGGCTCTAAACCTTGTCAGAAAACAAGTTGCTTCACGCATGCCTTGGCAGCATCTTCCTAAATTCCAATCAAAATATAAGTTACTTGTAAGTTAGTAGATTTTACAAAAAAAGACAACCAAAAGGGAAAATGACCTGTGTAAATTTGTTAGCCGTAATTTCAGTACGTGCTGGTGCGAACCAGGGATCATAGAAAGAAAAAAAAAAAAAGGGTTTAATTTGGCATAAAAGTACTGGTACCAGTCACGGCCTTTATGGTTTTCTATTTGTTTATGTTTTGTCGCTATTTTGATTAAACAAACTACAAATCAAATGGAAATCCAGATTCTTACATGTCCCATTTGATGGGAATTAAATTTCTCTTTTCAAAGATAATTAAACCAAAACTAACTTATATGTAAAAACTGCATAAAGAAATAGAAAAAACTTATCACCGTCCTTTCTTTCGGAAATCACCACCATGCTTGCACGCAACTTCTGATCATGAAGTACTTCAGCTAGAGTCAGACAACCAAAAGGGAAAATGACCTGTGTAAACTGGTTAGCCGTAATTTTGGTACGTGCTGGTGCAAGCCAGGGATCATAGAAAAGAGAAAAAAAAAACAAAGGGTTTACTTTGGGCAAAACAGTACTGGTACCAGTAACGGCCTCTATGGTTTTCTATATCTTTCTGTTTCGGACAATTTAACTTCTTAAATACTATGTTTTGTCTACAGTCTCTAAATGATGAATTATATTAGTGGGGTCTCATTATCCAAACAGCAGCCTCAAACAATCGGACCCATTTTTTCATCAAATATATATTAACAGAAACAGATGCGAGAATGATCATTTACAATACAAAACTATATATCTAAAAGGAATATCATTTAAAATAAAAAATAACCTTGATAGCCTCCTCGGTGAACTGCACGGTCTCTGTTGGAGCAGTCTCTAAGCCTTGTCAGAAAAGAAGATGCTTGACGCATGCCTCGGCAGCAACTTCCTAAATTTCAATCCAAATATAAGTTTCTTGTAAGTTAGTAGATTTTACAAAAAAGATGACCAAAAACGAAAATCACTTGTGTAAACTAGTTAGCCGTAATTTTAGTATAGTGCTGGTGCAAACCAGGGATCATCAAAAGGAAAAAAAACAAAACAAAGGGTTTAATTTGGGCAAAACAGTACTGGTACCAGTAACGGCCTCTATGGTTTTCTATATCTTTCTGTTTCGGACAATTTAACTTCTTAAATACTATGTTGTTGTCTAAAGTCTCTAAATGACTAATTATATTATTAGTGGGGACTCATTATCCGGACAGCAGCCTTAAGCAATCGGACCCATTTTTTCAACAAATATATATTAACAGAAACAGATGCGAGAATGATCATTTACAATACAAAACTATATATCTAAAAAAAATATCATTTAAAATAAAAAATAACCTTGACAGCCTCCTCGGTGAACACCACGGTCTCTGTTGGAGCAGTCTCTGAGCATTGTCAGAAAACAAGATGCTTCACGCATCCCTCGGCAGCAACTTCCTAACTTTCAATCCAAATATAAGTTTTTTGTAAGTTAGTAGATTTAACAAAAAACACAACCAAAAAGGAATGGTTTGTGTAAACTAGTTAGCCGTAATTTAGTACCGTGCCGGTGCAAACCAGGGATCATAAAAAGGAACAAAAAAATACACAAGGTTTAATTTAAGCATAAAAGTACTGGTACCAATAACGGCCTTTATGACTTTCTATTTGTTGCTGTTTCGCTGCTATTTTGATTAAACACAAGAAAGTCATGGTACATAAAAGTACTGGTACCAATTTTAGTACTATGCTAGTACAATACAAAACTATACATCTAAAAAAAATTATCATTAAAAATAAAAAATCACCTTGCCAGCCTTGGTTTGAACCCCTCGGCAAACTGCACAGTCTCTGTTGGAGCAGTCTCTATGCCTTGTCAGAAAAAAATATGCTTGATGCATGCCTCAGCAGCATCTTTCTATATTTCAGTCAAAATATAAGTTCCTTCTAAGTTAGTAGATTTTACAAAAAGATGACCAAAAACGAAAAAATCACTTCTGTAAACTAGTTAGCCGTAATTTTAGTATAGTGCTGGTGCAAACCAGGGATCATATAAAGGAGAAAAAAACAAAACAAAGGGTTTAATTTGGGCAAAACAGTACTGCTACCAGTAACGGCCTCT
Organism: Carex pumila; assembly: GCA_033356055.1. NCBI lineage: Eukaryota > Viridiplantae > Streptophyta > Magnoliopsida > Poales > Cyperaceae > Carex > Carex pumila. The sequence continues at coordinate 14,575 of JARJHM010001664.1, forward strand.
ATGGTTTTCTATATCTTTCTGTTTCGTCGCTATTTTGATTTAACACAAGAAAGTCAGGGCTTAGGAAAGGAGAACATCCCGAAACTAGAAATCAGGTATAAATCACCATATCGAATGGAAACCTAGATTCTTCCATTTCCCATTTCATGGGATTTAAATTAGGGTTTTCAAAGATAACTAAGCCAAAACACACTTGAAACAAGATAAAGAAATAGAAAAAAACTTATCACTGTCTTTTCTTTTGGAAATCACTACCATGCTTGCACGCAACTTCTGATCATGAAGTACTTCAGCTAGAGTCAGACCAATATTTAATTAAACTGAAATAAGGTAACTCATCTTTAGTTAATTGACAATTCCGATTTAAGTACCTAAATTATCCGGACAGCAGCCTTAAGCGATTGGACCAATAAAAGAATAGAGGATTTTGTAGTCAGTTTCCCATGACAAATAATGTTCAAGTAAACCAACCCTATTTTGACCTTGTCCTAGTGGGGTCCTCATTTGCTCTTCAATTTTCTCTAGTTTAACTTCTTAAATATATTGCTATGTTGGGGAAGCTGTTTGTCTAATGTCTCTAAATGACTAATTAAAAGAATAAGTCTTACAAAGCATTGTGTACCAATGTGTTCTTCGTGCATAAAGTTCCCGGTATAATGCTATTTTTTCTCCATGAACGAAAGGACAAACTCCGTATTGGCACTTCATTTCTCTACTTCCGTTTCATTTCTATACTGGCCCTTCATTTCCATACAGGCACTTCATTTCTAGCTTCAGCAAGGTACCTGACTAGAACAATTGCCAAGCTAATTAGTCTCTTAAATTATAAAAATCAGTGATTAAAATGTAGTTACCAAGAAAAACAGAAACTAATTGTAATGAAGCAATTTAAGGACATTTGTGATCATATGGTTTCAAAAAAGGAGCAAGGTTACCTAATTGCATTGCACTTACATACAGCCCTGGCTGAGTTGTCCAATTGACCACTAGTCGAGGAATATCAGTGTGGGTCCACCCAGGAGAGCTAATTCATATACCCACCTCCTGCTCCTACAAAATTTTGATCAAAAAATTAGTGGTTAACCATAAATAGAACAAGAACAACAAATGTAAATAAAATGTTATGGACGGAAAATATATCATGCAGGTTCTCCCGTCTTAAAATTGACCATCAGAGATGCATTGCTAAACAAAGTTGACCCTTTGCAACAAATATATATTAATAGAAACAAATGCGAGAATGATCGTTTACAATAAAAAACTATATATCTAAAAAAAATATCATTTAAAATAAAAAATAACCTTGCCAGCCTTGGTTTGAATTCCTTGGTGAACTGCACTATCTCTGTTGAAGCAGTTTTTAAGCATTTTCAGAAAACAAGATCCTTCACGCATGCCTCGGCAGCATCTTCCAAAATTTCAATCAAAATATAAGTTGCTTGTAAGTTAGTAGATTTCACAAAAAAGACGACCAAAAGGGAAAGTGACTTTGTGTATACTAGTTAGCCGAAATTTTAGTACCATGCTGGTGCAAACCAGGGATCATAGATAGGAGGAAAAAAAGGGTTTAATTTGGGCAAAAAGGTACTGGCACCAGTAACAGCCTTTATGGTTTTATATTTGTTTATGTTCCGTCACTATTTTGATTGAACAAACTAGAAATCAAATAGAAACCCACATTCTTCCATTTCCCAATTGAAGGGAATTAAATTTGGCTATTCAAAGATAATTAAGCCAAAACAAACTTAAAACTGCATAAAGAAATAGAAAAAACTTATCACTGTCTTTTCTTTCGGAAATCACCACCATTCTTGCATGCAACTTCTGATCATGAAGTACTTCAGCTAGAGTCAGACAATCTTTAGTTGAAACTGAAATAAGATAACGCACGGTTTTTGAAAACTTCTCGGTGTATATGCAGAACAAGCATGTCAGCTTAGATTGTCCAATTTATCTTACTTGAGATAGAAAAGAAACATATCTTGCAAAATTTTCCAGACCACATTCAGAGCAGCACCATTCTAGAAGGTTAGTATTGTTCTGTAAGAAAGAAACAATTAAGGATGACACAAGCGAGGTAACTAACAACTGCAATTAGAGTCAAATTGACAATTCTGATATAAGTACCCAAATTATCAGGACAGCAGCCTTACCAATTGGACCGACAAAAAAATAGAGGATTTTGCAGTTAGTTTCCCAAGACAAATAATATTTAAGTAAACCTACCCTATTTTGACCTTGTCCTGGTGGGGTCTCATTTTCTCTTCACTTTTCAGACAATTTCACTTCTTAAATACTATGTTCTTGTCTAAAGTCTCTAAATGACTAATTATATTAGTGGGGTCTCATTATCCGGACAGCAGCCTTAAGCAATCGGACCCATTTTTTTCAACAAATATATATTAATAGAAACAGATGCGAGAATGATCATTTACAATACAAAACTATATATCAAAAAAACATATCATTTAAAATAAAAAATAACCTTGACAGCCTCCTCGGTGAACTGCACGGTCTCTGTTGGAGCAGTCTCTAAGCCTTGTCAGAAAACAAGATGCTTCACGCATCCCTCGGCAGCAACTTCCTAACTTTCAATCCAAATATAAGTTTCTTGTAAGTTAGTAGATTTTACAAAAAAGACAACCAAAAGGGAAATGGTTTGTGTAAACTAATTAGCCGTAATTTTGTACCGTGCCGGTGCAAACCAGGGATCATAAAAAAGGAACAAAAAAATACACAAGGTTTAATTTAAGCATAAAAGTACTGGTACCAATAACGGCCTTTATGACTTTCTATTTGTTGCTGTTTTGCTGCTTATTTTGATTAAACACAAGAAAGTCCATGGTACATAAAAGTACTGGTACCAATTTTAGTACTATGCTAGTACAATACAAAACTATACATCTAAAAAAAATTATCATTAAAAATAAAAATCACCTTGCCAGCCTTGGTTTGAACCCCTCGGCAAACTGCACAGTCTCTGTTGGAGCACTCTCTATGCCTTGTCAGAAAAC
>JARJHM010001665.1:0-17546 GCA_033356055.1 Carex pumila
ACCAGGAGACCGTGATACCTCAATGCCAAGAAAGTGCTTGAGTTTACCAAGATCTGTAATATGGAATTGCTCGCTCAAAAACTTCTTCAATGTCGAGATCCCTTCGACATCATCACCAGTGATAATCAGATCATCGACATATGCAACTAAGATGATGGTCTTCTCCTTTAAGTGTCTATAAAAGACTGAGTGGTCATTAGTACTCCTGGTCATGCCAAACTGACCAAGTGCTTGGGAGAGGCGCCCCAAACCAAGCTCGGGGAGATTGTTTCAAACCGTATAGAGACTTCCGCAAATGGCATACTTTAGAAGCCTCCTCCTGAACAACGAATCCAGGTGGCTGAGTCATATAAACCTCCTCCTCAAGGATGCCATTGAGAAATGCATTCTTGACATCTAATTGGTGCAGCGGCCAACGGCAAACAGCAGCTAGAGACATGTAGATGCGAACAGATGCCATCTTAGCAACGGGAGAAAATGTCTCATCATAATCAATGCCATAGGCCTGAGAGTACCCTTTTGCAACCAAGCGAGCTTTGAGTCGGTGTAGTGATCCATCAGGATGAACCTTGATCGTGAATACCCACTTGCAACCGACTGCCTTTTTGCCAGGAGGGAGAGGACAAAGATCCCATGTTTCATTTTTCCACAGAGCTGACATTTCCTCCTGCATAGCACTAAACCACCCCGGATTGTGCAAAGCCTCTGGCACATTCTTAGGAACAGAGTAACTGTCAAGACTAGTAGTAAAGGCACGGTGATTTGTGGATAGGGCTGCGTAGGAACAGAAGTGGTCTAGGGGATATCTGGTATTGGGGCATTTACGTGAGCCTTTACGAAGGGCAATGGGAAGGTCAAGATCGGAGATTTGAGGTGGTGGGATTGGAGCAGGAATATGTGGCCTTGGTGTGGTAGGGTCAGGTGCTTGTGTAGGAGATTGTGGGGATTCAGTGGTTGTGTCAGGTTCAACAGGAGATGCACAAGTCTCATGGTCCTGCATAGTCTGGACAGAGTTAGTATTAACAGGGAGATCCTTACCCCTTCGAGTATATACCTGAGTAATAGGAGGCGCAGGAGGTGTCGGTGGTACGCCACTCTCAAGGATTGAAGAAGAACCTATGTGAACATCAGGATATTTCAGAATAGTCATGATAGGTGGAGAATTACTAGATATAGATAATGGACCAGATTCAGAGTTTAATACGGTACATACTCCATAAAAATAACATCAGATGAAACAAAGTACCTTCTAAGAGTGGGGCTATAACATCGATAACTTTTTTGAGTGCCAGAATAGCCTACAAAAATACATCGTAGGGACTTGGGATCAAGTTTCGTATGACCTGGTCGATTATCATACACATAACAGACACAACCAAAGATCTTGGGTGAAACAGGAAATAAAGGTGCAGATGGAAATAGGACATTATAGGGTATTGCACCATCAAGTACAGAGGATGGCATACGGTTTATCAGATAACATGCAGTTAGAACCGCATCGGCCCAGAAACGATGAGGGACATGGCCATGTATCATCATAGTACGAGCCACCTCAAGTATGTGTCTATTCTTTCGTTCAGCCACTCCATTTTGTTGAGGTGTATAAGCACATGATGATTCATGAATGATACCATTATCAGTCGTAAATTGCACAAATTCATTAGTAAAATATTCTTTGGCATTGTCACTACGAAGAGTTTTAACAGTGGTATCGAACTGAGTTTTCACAAAAGAACAAAAAACTGAAAATTTTGCAAAAATTTCTTGTCTAGATTTAATAACAAAGATCCAAGTTGCACGAGAGAAATCATCCACAAAAGTAACAAAATATCGGAAATCTGATACAGATGTAACTGGACAAGGACCCCATACATCAGAATGCACTAAATCAAAGATACTATTAGACCTACTAATGACTCTAGGTGGATGGGAAGCACGAACATGCTTTCCCTGGATACATGACTCACAAACTAATTCTGAAATAGACTGAAATTCAGGACGTATCTTCTTCAACACCTGGAGAGATGGATGCCCCAACTGATAATGAACCTCCTTAGCACTACTAGTACTCAGGTATGCCACTCGCTGAGGTGAGCTCTCCATGCAATATAGACCTTTGTCCTTACATGCAGTGCCAATCAACCTGTTCGTGCCCAGTTCCTGAAAGGTACATTTAGTTGGGGTGAAGGTAACGGAGCAATATAACTGTTCTGTTATTTTACTTACAGACATAAGATTTTCAGGAAAAGAAGGAACATATAAAACAGATGATAAGGGCATGTTTTGTGAAATCTGGGTGGATCCAATTCCTTCTATATTACAGGTAGAGCCATTGGCTATTTGGACAGGTGGTTGTGAGGTAGTGGCAAGTCCTGACAGTATACTTTTGTTACCAGTCATGTGGTCAGTAGCGCCTGAATCAACAATCCATGATGATTTTGATGCTATAAAACAGTTGGAAGTCATACCTGGGTGGGCTAAAGTAGCCCTCGGAGTCTGTGGCTGAGAGGTCATGTCGGCACGAGAGAAGCCCAGCTGCTCAAGTCGCTGAATAAGTGTAGCAACTTCATCTGAATTGGTACGTTCGCTGTGTGATTGATCGACAGTGGCCACCTGAGCACGAGGAGGGTGTGGTGAACCTTTTGGGCGCTTTGGGCAGTCCCACTTCATGTGTCCCCACTCCTTGCAATAGCGACACTGCACATTCTTATTGCTACTAGAATTAGAAGTGTCCTCAGATCCTCTTCCTCCTTTCACAAATGACTGACCGGTGCTTGATAAGCCAAAATTGTATCTATTTAAGCCTAGGGTTAGGTATGTAAATTAAGCCAAGTTATGGTTAAATTAGTTTAAATTAGGTTTAATTAGGTTAGAAATGTCCAAAAGTTCAAGTTACTGCCCTAGTTATGTTTGTTTTACAGGTAATCAAGTGTTTGGACCTTAACGAAGTAAAACGGGTGAGTTAGCACGAAGAAATGAGCTTCTGCCAACATTTATTGCGGCCCGAAATGGAGTTATTACGGCCCGCAACCAAACAAGTCAGAGCCTCTTCATTACAGCACAGTTATTGCGGCCCGCAACGCACTGTAGCAGTCAGCCAAAAATAGAGTCTGAACTTAAAACGGCCATAACTTTTGACTCGTAACTCCGATTTAGGCTTGTGACCACTTTTTGGAAAGCTAACGAGAAGATCTACAACCTGAGAATATAAAAGGAATGTATTGCGACCCCCAAGGACTTTTATTGCGGCCCGCAAGGACCTCTTTAGAATTTTTCTGCGCAGTCTGTTAACTGCTACAGTACATTGCGGCCCGCAATGAGTGTATTGCGGCCCGCAATTAGGTCGGTTCAGAGTCCGAATTTGCTATTTTTGGTTGGTTATTTCTAGGTTTTAGAGGGGGCTATAAATAGGGACCTGTAGAACAGATTGAGGACGTTTTTTAGGCAGAATTTTCTAGGTTTAGAACAAGGAAAAGCAAGGAATAGCAAGAAGAGAGAAGAAGGGAGAAGAGATCATTGATCAACCGGTTTTATTATTTTCTTTCTTTCCTTTGGAACTCTTTTATTCTTTTGATTTCATTTGTGTCTTAGCCATGGTTGGCTAAGGGCTTTTCTAGGGTTGATTAGGGTTGTACTTGAAACTTTTGTTATGATTTAGTTGGTTTTATTTTATATATTCTTGTTCTTTGTTGTGATCTATTCTTTATTTTAATTGATTGTGAGGACTTAATCGAAATCACATGAAACCCTAGGATTTGGTATTTGCAATTGAGAAATTGAATATTAGGTCCAGACCATAAGGAATAGGGTATTTGATAGGCTAAGTACCGAGAGGTGACGCTTGTCTTATACGGGCTTTACCCAATTGTTTAGATAAATTGTGCCAAGTACCGAGAGGTGAAAGATAATTTTCTAGATTAATTGGGACAGTAAGAACTTAATGACTTTAGATTAGGGTAGCCAAGTACCGAGAGGTGACGTTTATTCTAATTTAAAGATGGTATTAATATAGAGATATCCCTTTGTACCTACAACACCCAACTGTGCCTTCATAATTAAAAGAACAAATTTAACAAACCAATTAGTCGTAACATTAGTGGATAGGAACCCTAAGAAATCCTAATTTCTCATTCTTGTTAAAAATCTAATTTTGCTTTAGAGACTTTAGTTTAATTCATTTTAATCGAAACCAAACCACTTGAACAAACACAAAACCTTTTTACTTTCTTTTACTAAATTAAATTGTTAGGTTAGAGTTAATATTCCGACTTGTCCCTGTGGAGACGATCCCTAAGTACTACTTGACAAGGTTGTACACTTGCAACCGAATTGAGTATCAACTAGGATTTATTACTTGTGTTGTAATAATTCACATCAAGTTTTTGGCGCCGTTGCCGGGGACAACGGTGAATATTATTTCAGACCTAAGTAATTTGGTTAGTAATTGTTTAATTCCCTTTTGCTTTCTTTCTCTCTCATTTTTTTTTAGGTTGAAATCTGCAGACGGATACAAGTTGGTGGATGACATGGCTCTCAACCAAAGCCAATGGCACAACCCTAGGGAGACACCGATGATCCTGCAGCGGGGAATGAAGGAGGTGAATTCAAACTCAAACTTGGCTGCAGAAATTGCCGCCTTGAATCGCAAAATTGATCAACTGAGCATAAATTCGGTAAACAATTCTTCTCCTCTTCCTTATTCAATCTGTGGTAATACCGATCATCTAGCAATTAATTGTGGTGTAAGTAATTGGGGTAGTTTTAAGGAAGTTAATGCAATGAACCAAGGTAATTTTACACCAAATAACAATCCTTACTCCAATACTTATAACCTCGGTTGGAGAAATCATCCAAACTTTTCGTGGAGACAAAATGACCAACCAACCCAAGGTAACCAAAATAACCAAGGTAATTCAAACTTTAATAGACCAAATCAAGGTTATGGTAACCAAGGGTATAGTTCTAATGCACAACCAAAATCCAATCTTGAATTGATGATGGAGGCATTCATGACAAGTCAAAACCAAAAGTTTGATGAATTGACCAAAAAGGTAGACATGTTGGCAACCCAAAATAAAATGCTTGAAAACCAAGTTGCACAACAAGCTACACAATTCTCCCGCCAACTAGGCACTCTTCCACCAAAACCTGAGAACAATCCCAGGGATGTCAAGGCAGTTAGGCACGTGATTCGCAGCGGTATGCAATATGAGGATCCACCCATGCCAGTGCTCTTACCTTTGTAAGAGTTTGCCACTAATGCTGAGTTTTCAGTGATAGGTGATGAACCAGTCCCATCAGATGGAAACATCTCCCGCAGAAGATGATAGGTAGCAGACAATGATGGTATAGTCGTCTGACCAAGAAGGATCGGTCGTGCTGAGGAGTATCTGGATAACATACCTCCAATAAATGTAAGTGTATTCAACTGCTCCCATACTGTGGTTGAATCCGCACTAAAGGGAAATAAATCACTCATCTCATCAGATAATTTCTTGAATTTGGTGAAGTACTCGGTCAGAGTTGCATCACCCTGTTCACACCTTGCATGTGCTTGAGAAATTGCGTATGCGTGTGCCATGCTGGCTTTTGTAGAATATGTGGATTTGAGGTGATCCCACATTTTCTTAGTGGTCTTAAAGGTGTGTACAGTGGATAAAATATCAGGCTCCATCGCATTCCAGAGAATCATGCGAATAGAGCTATCCTCAGCTTTCCAGTCATCGGTAGTTTGTGATTCTTCCGTCAGGTATTTTCCCTTTCGAAGCGAATCTAACCCAGTCACAACAAATGTGGACCATTGTTCCCAGTTGGAGCTAGAGAGGTTAATGGGAATTTTCAATTGCTGGATGGATATCGGTTGTGAAACCGTAGGTACAATTTGAGTACCCATTAAAACAAAATACAATTTGAGGTACTTTACTGGATCCGAACCCTTGCTTCACTGGATCCGAACTTCTCCTTCTCAGAGAGCTTCTTCTCCCGAAGAAAGAAAGAAAGAAAGAGAAAGATTGGTACCGATGAAAGAAAGGAGAGGGGTGCGGAGCGGAGTGCGCGGAGACGAGCGGAGTACAGGACGGAACGGTGCAGAACGGCGCGCAGCAGGGAGCAGAGCGGAGGGCAGTACGGAGCGGCGGAGCAGCGTGGAACAGCAGAGCAGAGCAGCCTGCCGGTGGATCTGACAGAACCCTAGCCGCCTAAGGTACAAAAGCCTGACCTGGCTCTGATACCATGAAATCGTATTGGAAAGATATAATTTCTGTATATTCCTCTGATCAAAGTTACATACATATATAACCAAAAAACAAATGATAAAATTAGGAAAGTAATAACTACGAATATTCACACAGCTAATCCTAAATCGGTACAGCTAATACACCTCTGACTTTCTATCTTTAACAGATAATATACAATATTTGTTCTCATGATGAGATTAATTTGTGCATCTTTTTTTATGGTGTTAGTAATGTGTGTAGCTAATATAATATTAGTGTCATTTTCGCTTATATAACACTAACTCCAAAATCTATTGAATCGACTTCAAAGGGTGAATCCAAATTATTCAACCCAATCTACTTCATTAGTGTGCATTTACGTTCCAAATTTATAATTTTTCGAATTTATTTTGTATTAAGTCAAACGGTCAAATATTACATTTAAGTTAATTTTAATGCATTTCTTCTAATATTTTTTACCACTTGACTTTATACTAAAATAACTCGAAAAATAATAAATTGTATGTAAAATCATCACTAATAAAGTAAATCGGTTTGAACAGTTTGGATTATTCGTTTAAATTCTATCTAATAAATTTTGGAGTTGGCGTCATATGACATCTATATTATACTAGCCAAACTCGTTAATTAGTAATTAGCAATTAATATTTGTGATCAGACATTATCTTCTGTATTTTTTTTATTACCTTATGCAAATGCTGCAATCTATCTATATATCAATTTATTTTTAGGATAAATTTCACTGCAGGTCACTAAATTTTGTCTTTTGTCACAAATTGGTAGATCAATTTTGAATTTTATTTGTTTCAATCAAATCATTCTATAACTTTTATGTCCAAAATACTAATAGAATATGGTAATTAAAATCATAACGGAAGATGCTCATTTCATTCAAACTACTAACAGAATGAGCATATTCCGTTGAAAATACTAACAGAATGAGAATATTTCATTAGTATTTTTTGATAAAAAAATTTAGATACTAACTTGATTAGAATAAATAAAAAGTCAAGTGATTTGATTGAAACAAATCAAACTTGAGTGACTAATTCGTGACAAAAGATGAAATTTAGTGATCTCTTACGAAATTTACCCTTATTTTTATGTATATGGATTTTTGGAGTACGTAATATAATCTTATAATTTGTATTCGATAGTTAGCATTATCTTTCTACATCTGGCAAGTGACAAAGTTGTTTATTTTTATACATGGAAAATGAGAAGCCCTGAACTGGTTCCTGTAAACCTAGCAGGAAGAGGCTCTTTCAGACATTTTATCGAACACTACACATCCCATAAATAGGGACTCTCACACGAACTCAAAACAAATTGATATGAAATTAGCAACCAATTGAAGGCCAAAGAGAGTAAGAGCATCTACACCCCTGAAATTCTTGTAGTTTCTAAATAACTGTTAACTAATTTTTAGAAATTTTATCTCTGAAAGTTTCTAAACCCTCACATCCCTGAAACTCAAAATTAGAGTTTCTTAATTGCCACATCAGCAAATAAATTACAAGAGAAAAGAATTTCAGCCAATTACTTGGCCATGTCAGAGTTTATAAACGGTTTCTTATTAAGAAACTTTGAAGCAAAGTTGCTAAATAAGAAACTCATCTACATCCCTGAAACTGGTTTAGAAACTACCACATTAAATTAGAAACTCCAAGAGTTTCAAGGATGTAGATGCTCTAATGGAGCCAATAATGGTGGAAATATTTAAGTCGGGCTTCAAGGTTCTATCTGGGGACACCCAAAGTAAGACTGGTGCCGTGGAATTATAGACCAATCAAACTTTTAAGGGTAATTCATAAAAGGGTATTTTTGTCTTTTATTTTATCCACATATTTAGTTATAGTTAAATTCAAATTATTGTGTAATGAATAAATAAGAAATAAAATAAGAAGTTCAAGGGCATATTAAATATAAGAAAGAGTAAAGGGGTAAATAAGAAATTGAAGAACTTTTTGAGAGTACTTGAGAAATTAATCCTAAATAAAATATAGCGAAAGGGAGTCAATTTGGACATTTATCCCGTCTTCACTAATCCAACTCTGACACCGCTAATCAAATCAAAAAAATTAGGGACGGAAAATTTGTTCCCGTTCGATGCCCAAGAAAAATAAAAGAACTCCAAACGGCAGGACGGGGTAAAATAATTCAACACATATATGCATATGACATGTTGCCAAGGAAATCAGATGCGCTAACAATTAATTGAAAGCCTAGATAATATACGGGCCTACGGTCAATGACAAACAGTAGGTCACTGATATGTGGGACCCAGTAGGCCAGTAGTACCATGAAACCTTTTATATGTGTGTGCATAGCTTGTTTAGTTGTGAGATCTGTCTGTTGTTTACTTACAGGAAGTAGCATATGCAAGCAATCGGATGGGACGGACTAAACCGTCAGTGTTTTTTTTTTTTCTTTTCTTTTTCTGCTCATGAGACGGAACAGTCTACATCGCCCCGAGTGTTTCTTTTGTTTTTGTTGGCAGTCAGACGGGAACAAATTTACCGTCTTTGATTTTTTTGTTTAGTTAATTTGATTAGTGGACGATGGAGTTGGATTAGTGGGGACGGGGTAAAATGCCATGTCTGGTGGGAGAATTCATATCCTCTGAGATATCTCAAACTTTGCATGATTTTATGGAAAATCCCAACCATTTAAGGACGTTTTGCACGAATCTCAAAGCACACAAAATACTAACCCCCTACATCACCCCCGAATAGGCACCGGACATGTAGGTCATGCAAAAGTTGAGATATCTCAGAGGATACACACTCGTAGTGGGACGGGTGAAATCACTCCGTTTTATCTAGATATTGAATTTCCACCAAATCAATCTCTTTTCGTGATATTTTATTTTTTTTATTAATAAAAAATTGCGAATAGGGCTGCACAAAAAGTTTGTAGTTTGTGATTCAATTTGAGTTCGATTCGAAAAAAAGTTTGCAATTAATTTGATTCGAAAAAAATTTGTTCTGAACAAATAAAACTCAAACTGAGTACAATTTATTCGAAATGATTAACAAATGATTCATGAACCAAATTTATATCAGAGCTCAAAATTGTTAATATAATGATAACTTATAATAGGAAAATGTTTCAATAGCGTAATGAATTTACAATAGAATAAGTTTCATTTGATTAGATTCATACTGTGATTTTAATCAATCTAGCAATGTAAAAGGTAAGGGAATCTTTGGCTGGCCCATAATCCATCAATGTGAATTCGTGAAAAATAAAAGGAAACCATGTGAATTTTGTTCCGCGCAAAGAAAACTAATGCATAAACTACCGCATAACTAGGGCTGCTAAAAAGAATTGTAGTGTGTAATTCGATTGACTTTGATTCGAAAAAATTTATAGTTCACAATTAAGTCGTTCAATTGAAGTTTGTTGTAAAACAAATTAAACCAGTTCGATTTGAATCTTAGTCAAACTCAAACTCAAGCTCGGGTAAGTTTGATTTGGTTCGATTCATTTGCAGCCCTAGGTATGATACCTCAAATTAAAAAAATATATATTAAGTATAAAATTATAATTTTGGATAAATGTAATTGTAAATGTAATTTAGATTCATAAATGAAATTCGAAAATGCGAAACTTTATATTTAAGATATTGAATTTTACACTAACAAATTGATTATGATAAGGAAAACAATATGACCCGACACACGAAAGGACACACTGAGCTCACCTTATCTCATCTTCTCTCTTGATTTTTGATTTTCTTTTATTATTTCTGTCAGAAGGACGTGATTGGCTCCTCTATCTCTCTTCGGCATTTAATGCCATTGCTTCTCTCCTTGTCTCTCTTACAATCGGACCCCACACCTCATTTTAACCCCTCTACCATTTATTTCTCTCTCTGACAGGATGGCCCAACACCCTCTCTCTCTTGCTTTCTTTTATACGGGCGCAGCCCTCAATCTCTCTCGCCCTCTCTCTGGCTCACGAACCCGAGTTTTTTTAAAATACCTAAATTTATAAATATTTTATTATAAATAACCACATTTTTATCAAAAAAAAATTTTCACCCTAACCGTATAGATTATTTACGATTTCAATTAAAAATTCAAACTATAAATATTCGTTACGGTTTGAATTTTTTTTTTGATTTAAAAATTCGTACTGTATATAATATTTACAGTATGATTTTTTTTTTGTAGCCCAAATTTGCACATCTGGTTAACATATCAAAATACTTTCAAAAATCATAAAAATTTACCAACATTCATTATTGACTTCATAGAATAAGACTGTGAAGTTTCATACAAAATCTCAAAACAGGTCGTGAGATATCGATCGGCTCTCAAATATTGTCCGAACTGCTGAAGAAGTGCTTTTGAGCCCAAATTTGCAGCTCTGATTAATATATCAAAACACCTTCAAAAATCATGAAAATTTACCGACATGCATTCTTTACTTTATAGAATAAGACTGTGCAGTTTTATACAATATTCCAAAACAGATCGTGAGATAATGAAACATAACAAAACTGAAAACTCAAACATAATAAAACATAACTGATGAACCATAATTTGATGCATAATAGACACACGGTTGACCCCAAAATTTATCCAAATTATCGTGTTTTATTACATTTTATTTATCATTTCGTTAAGTTTTAATTTAATGTTAGTCAAAACATAAGATACTGCACAAGTTGTTAATTATTGTAGAATTGGAGCACGAAACTGCGCAATTTGCATGTGCACAGAATATCAAGAATATCAAGCCGAATGAAAAAACAAATTGATCCATAATATCTTTCCTATTCGCTGCTAATTAATGCATTTTATTTGGCTGCCGAATTAATCGATACCAATTAATCATGTCTGACGCATACTTGAATAGCAAATTAAGGAATTTGATGGCTGGCTAATTGTGGCGCACTTAATTCTTACCAAAATTTCATTTAATCAAAGAAGGGATATATTGGACTCTGTACGAAATGAGAGATCATCTTGGTTTTTAGCTTTTTCATTATTTTTGACACTTTGAATATTTTGGAAGAGTTCGGCCAGAAGTAAATCGAAGGAAGCATAAAGCCGTGTCTGATTTAAGGGAGCCATTATTATTCCCTTCTTCTTTTATTTTTCTGATTTTAATAGAATCAAATATGACTTGTACTTGTGTTAAAAGTATGTTTGGCTAAACATTTTGTCTAGGAATATGAGAGTAACTTGATACTTTTGTTATGTTAATTTAGTTGTTTGAATTTTATTTGTGGTTGTGATATTGATTTATTTATGAATGCTTAAATGGTTTATTTAATTATTTCTTATTTTATTAAGGGATCCGCTAATAATAAATTGAGACTGAAATGAGAAATTTATATTAGAAGTATTTTTTAAAATAACAATAGTTATGCAAACAATATTAGGTAAATTTGGTGATGGACGGAAATAAGAAATTGAATTACTAGAACAACATAAACAAACTTAAGTACTCGGAGCTACGAAAGTAGTTCAAAAGGCTTTTGGGGAAAAAAATACGGGTTATCAAATAGCTTAATGGGTTTAGATTAAAATTAGTAAGCCACGAACGTAGGAGACTTATTTAATCTAGATACGGTGTGAAGCTGCGAAAGTGGATAAACATCTACTTTAGGATAACACCCCCTCAATAAATACAACCCAAATATTAGAAAAATAATTAGAAATACGTAATTAAAAGTATAATAGTGAAACCATAATCCTAGATATTCATTCCCTCTGATTTTTCTCATCATTTTCTGTTTTTGGAATTTATTCTGCATTATGTTAATTTAAGTTGCATTCAGATAATTCATCCTGCATTCTGTTTAGAATTTAGGCTGAGGTTCTGGAATTTAGTCTGCATTAGTTTATAATTCATCCTGCATCGAGTTAATTTATTTAGCATTTTTATAATTCAGTTTATAAAAAAATCACTCAATATTTGCTTGTCTAGATTATTGAAAACCGGTAAACCAGTACTTGCAATACCTCTCTGTGGTTCGATATCCAAATTATTGAGCGATAAGGTCATGTGCTTGTGACCGAATTGTATTAGAATTAGGGATTAAATTGTTAAGCTACCAAAAATACATCAATAACATAGCTAAACTGAACTAAAACTCATACATAATAAAACATAACATAGCTAAACCGAACTAAAACTCAAACATAATAATATAACATAGCTAAATTAAACTAAAACTATAAAAAAAAACTCTCAATCAATGGTAATCCGAAGGGCTATATCGGTTAGGTGTTTGACAGGTAGAGTGGAGGCATGTAGGCAGGACCCTGCAAGGATATCAATTAGTTTCGTTATATTTTATTATGCTTTGAGTTAAGCTATGTTATATATTGTAATTGTTCTTGGAAAGTATTTATACAACAAAACAACACTACACTAAAACAAGAAAATTAGGAACAACAATACTTGTTCAACATTGGAATGAAATATAATAATGGTTGAATGTTACATACCTCGACTCTACCTGTCAGTAGTGGAATGGAGAGGACGGTGACCCTATCGCCTACCTTGCATTTCATGATTTTTGAAGGTGTTTTCATATGTTAACAAGAGGTGCAAAGTTGGGCTCAAAAGCACTCCTTCAGCAGTTCAGGCAATTTTTGAGAGTCGATATCTCACGATTTGTTTTGAGATTTTGTATAAAACTTCACAATCTTATTCTATGAAGTCAAAAATGCATGTCAGTAAATTTTCATAATTTTTGAAGGTGTTTTGATATGTTAATCAGAGGTGCAAATTTGGGCTCAGAAGTACTCCTTCAGCAGTTTGGGCAATTTTTGAGAGCCGATATCTCATGATCTGTTTTGAGATTTTGTATAAAACTTCACAGTCTTGTTCTATGAAGTCAGAAATGCATGTTGGTAAATTTTCTTGATTTTTAAGGTGTTTTTTTATGTTAATTAGAGGTGTAAATTTGAGCTCAGAAGCACTCCTTCAGTAATTCGGGCAATTTTTAGAACCGATATCTCATGATCTGTTTTGAGATTTTGTATGAAACTTCACAGTATTGTTCTATGAAGTCAAGAATGAATATTGATAAATTTTGATGATTTTTGAAGGTGTTTTGGTATGTTAATCAGAGGTGCAAATTTGGGCTCAGAAGCACTCCTTTCCCAGTTCGGGCAATTTTTGAGAGCTGATATCTCACGATCTGTTTTGGGATTTTGTATGAAACTTCACAGTATTCTTCTATGAAGTTAGGAATACATGTTGGTCAATTTTAATGATTTTTTAAGGTGTTTTGATATATTAATCAGTGGTGTAAATTTGGGCTCAGAAGCACTCCTTCAGCAATTCGGGCAATTTTTGAGAGCCGATATCTCACGATTTGTTTTGAGATGTTGTATAAACCTTCACAGTCTTATTTTATGAAGTCAAGAATGCATGTTGGTAAATTTTCATAATTTTTGAAGATGTTTTGGTATGTTAATCAGATGTGCAAATTTGGACTCAGAAGCACTCCTTCACCAGTTTAGGCAATTTTTGAGAGCCAATATCTCACGATCTGTTTTGAGATATTGTATGAAACTTTACAGTATTCTTCTATGAAGTTAGGATTGCATGTCGGTAAATTTTCATGATTTTTGAAGTTGTTTTGATATGTTAATCAGAGGTGCAAATTTGGACTCAGAAGCACTCTTTCAGCAGTTCGGGAAATTTTTGAGAGTCGATATCTCACGATTTGTTTTGAGATTTTGTATGAAACTTCAGTCTTATTTTATGAAGTCAAGAATGCATGTCGGTAAATTTTCATGATTTTTGAAGGTGTTTTGATATGTTAACCAGAGGTGCAAATTTGAGCTAATAAAATAAAATAAAATAAAATCGGACCTCAAATATTCTAAGCGGTCCGAATTTTTAAATCAAAAAAAAAATTTCAAACCGTAAGGAATATTTACAGTTTGAATTTTTAATTGAAACCGTAAATAATCTGTACATTTTGCACAAAAATAAAATTTTGACAAAAATGTGGTTATTTATAATAAAATATTTATAATTTGGGTATTTTTAAAAAACTCGGCAATCTCTACCAAAGAGCTCCACATCTTTACCTCTGGTTCAATAGGTAAATTAAACACTAACCCTAAATTCAACACTGGTACTAATTTGAGGTTTATATTGAAATTAACTGTCTAAGGTGAAATATGGAGCGTGTATAGATGATTTTTGGTTGGTTGTATATGTACCTTTTGGAACTAGTGAATTTGAAGAATTTGATTTCTCTGTATATACTGTAACTGGTAAGTTCATAAATTATATTAAGCTCCTAAGGCTGATTCATATTTGCTGATAATCTCAAGACCAACAATGATTGGATCTGGTAAACCGTAAATGATTGTTTTCTGTATAATTTTGGCCAATTTAAGTTGTGATGTTGAACTGGGGCCCATCTAAGTCTAATTTCAGGGTTATTTTTTGTGGATTATTACACACATAGAAGAGACAAGAATGACCTTTAAAATTGTTTGCTAATTCATGCCTGGATTGAAATTCAAAACCTAAAAACTGTCAATCTCCTACTTATTCTACTCTCTATGTTTTCTCAGAAAATAAAAAGTAATATCCTTACTGAGGCAACTGTCAAATTCCACAAATAAACAAAGAATCTTCAACACATTCTGTCAAATCTCCTTCTTTCTAACAGGCGTAAAATAACTCGCATTGCCAGGCCTGTGGCAAACACCAAACACCTTTTCTCAGCCAATCAGATCAAGCAATTCTAACCTCAACCTGATTCAGATCATAACCAGAAAGGAACCCATTTGCTGGCTTTTAGATAGATGAAGGTACCAAATAGGGAGGCTCAGTTAAAGTTTAAAATCGGAAACTTAAGTTGACAATTTGTGCTATATCTTTCGCAGATAGACTTGATGGGAAGGGAAAAGGAAATTGGACCAGCTCAATTTGAGAGTATTTGGGATTTGATTTGTGAGAAATGGAGATATTGCAACTTGGTGTCGTACGTGTGATGGATGGAAATGCTAGCAATCACATGCTGGCATTTCTGTGTAATTTCATGCATGGAGGTAATTACAAATGTGGGAAAGTATTCTTCATTCCATAAAAAATTCAAAGGTTATGAAAAACGAATGTATACAGAAATAGACAATTAGTTAAAGCTGATCCTGATTTGCATGACATTTGAATTTTGAACTTTGTAGCAAACGATAACCACCATAGCAACAGATTATAAGCAAATTATAGAGCAAGCTAGTTTAGCGTAACATGTTACCGAAGAAAAATGCTACCAAAAAAGGAAATAAAAGAACAACACAATACACATTGGGAAAATAAATTCCAGAAACAAAAGCATCAGAAAAAAAAAAGTACAAGAGCAATACATGCAATAGAAAAACAAAGAAAGCTACCAAATAAGAATCATTGCAGTAATATGCATTCAAAAGCACTAAAGAAAAGAAAACAGAAGATACTTAGTTTACAAATTTATTGTTTAGAATGTTCTCGATTCTTGTTTGAGAAGACAGGAAGAGTCTGAAGATGGAGCAGGAGTCGACTTGGTGGAATTTTGTGCTATGCCACTTGAAGTAGCATCAGAGGAGGTATAAAGTTGCATATTAGGATCCAAGGAAGTAATATCCACCATCGGCATTTTTGGAGGAAGAACTGGCAAATTAGATTGAAAGTGCAAAACACTCGTGGCCTGCCTAATTGATGGGCGCAAGGATTTTACTGGGTGTGCACACCATAAACCAACAATCATCAGGCACTCTACTTGTCTGTTTTCTAACTCACTATTTAATCTTGGATCAACGGCCTCCATAAGTGCTTTCGTACCGTACAAATCCCAAACCCATTTAACTAAACTCACCTTCCTTTTATCCTGTTGAGGCATTATGGGCCTCCTTCCACATGCGATTTCCAATAAGACTACTCCAAAACTAAAAACATCGGAATGTGTGCTTGCATTTTCCATGCCAAGGTAACATTCTGGTGCCATGTAACCAGGGGTGCCAGCCGCAACTGTTTCTACTTCTTCGTTGTGATCAACAAGTCTAGCAAGGCCGAAATCACCAAGTTTAGCATTGAATGAGGAATCTAACATTAGGTTGCTTGGCTTGATATCTCTATGCACAACACATTGCTCCCACTCCTCATGGAGGTATAGAAGAGCAGAGCCTAGCCCTAGTGCTATATTGTGTCTGATCGGCCAAGTTAGAAAAGTTTCATTGCTATAAAGGTGTTTGTCGAGGCTTCCCTTGTGCATCAATTCATATACCAACAAAAATTCTCCATGATCATGGCACCAACCAATTAGTTGAACAAGATTTCGATGCCTTAGCTGGCTTATAATCCTGACCTCCGATATATACTCCTTTTTCCCTTGCTTTGAATCTTTTGACACCCTCTTAACAGCAACATGAATGTTTTCATCTTTTAAAGTACCTCTATAGACTGATCCGAACCCACCTTCTCCAAGTTTCTCATTCTCCCTGAAACCATTTGTTGCATCAGCCAGTTCACTGTATGGGAACCTCTTGGGTCCTCTCCCCTTTTCAAATTCTTCATCAATTGATTCATCACCAATCACCTGAATTTCTCTGATTTTCTTGATTGAACTCTTTTTTCTGAGATGATATATAAACATCCCTACTAAAAGAAATATGATAAATGTGCCCACAGTTATTCCGACTATGAACGGCACATTTATTGTGTTTTTATTTTTTATAAATGGGGCTTTGGGTGACGGGGCTTCTGATGGAGCTGAATTGGGGGAAATTTTCTTCATTTCTAAGGTTGAGTTAAAGGACCACCAGAATATATGGTGCGCTTCAAAATATGCTCCAGTGGCTGCTGAGAAGCCCACAGATGCATTTGGTGGCAGTTTCCTTAAATCAACAGTTGCACTGATGTTGAATTGGTTTGTCAAGTCTTTTTCTTGCCAAAGGGAAAGACTCAAAAGTTTTATTGAACTGTTATATTTAATCTCTGCAATCATCCTTTCACCAATAAAGAGGTAATTTGGAATGAGCATGAAAGAAGTCGATTTAATCATGTTTACATCAATACCAATGTGGAAAACAGATCGATCTGTTGAATCTGGGTCTATATTCGGATTCAAGAAGGTATCAAACTCAACTGCAACTACTTGATTTGCCGATTCATTCATGTCGGTAGAGTTAGTGAAAAGGGCAAGATTGCGGCCCCATCCATCAGGAGGAATGTGAGATGGATAGGAAGATAGGAAGAAAGCAAAGCCATCCCCAAAGTTAGTTGTAGTATTTTGTATAAGAAAAGAGAACCGGGTTGTAAAGTTGGTTACCTCCGCGGTATCTT
>JARJHM010001666.1:0-17525 GCA_033356055.1 Carex pumila
AAACATTAATGACACGAACACAAATCTATTTAATGTTTCATTCGGGGTCTGTCAAATACCCTGTTCCTAGAACATGTATCTATGTGATTAAAATGACATCTCGTGTCAGGTGGTTTGTAAAACTTAACCATCTTTTAATCCACATACTAACCTTATAGCGGTAATTAGTGTTCCTGCTAATTACCTTGGTCAGTGATCTTTTAAGAGTATATATTATCTATATTATGGAGTTTCACAATTTCAGTCATGAACTCGAAATGATCCACAAATGCAATAATACTCAAGGCAACAAAATGATATATAAATAAACATTCAATTCATGAACAAAGCTTTATGATTAATTTATCGTATTATTGACTTCTAGATTATTACAAACTAACAGTTCATTCTCATCCAACATCGATCATTCATTATCTCATTCTCTCTCTACACACACACAATACTTAGCGATAAATTCTGAAGTAAAGAAAACTTTCAAGCAAGGAGAATAAGGGTTTACTGAGCAAGATTTGACAAGATAGATGTTTTTGATTTGTTAAATGGTGTAATTACTTCTTTTATTTCATTTCTTCTTACTTTGCTAACTTTTTGTAATTGATATCTATAAGAGATAGTAGTTCTCTCTCTAGGGGTTTAGGTCAATGCATGAATTTGTTTAATTCTATTTTATTCGGTTATTTGTTTTTATTATGATTATTTTATGGGATTTGATTGTTAATTTATGTGATTTAATCATTTGTGTTAATTACATAGTTAGTACTTGAATTGTAGTATCTCGTTTTGGATTCGAAAGAACCAAAATTGACCGTGATCAATAGGATAGTACCAAATTATGAATGCAAATATCCTAAGTTTAGATTAAGATTGTAACCAATTTAATATAAGCCGGAACTATAGAAATTAAGGTTAGGAACTTGGTGAAGGACCTAACCGTGAAGCCAAACCCTAATTAGAACATCTCAATTCGAATCGGGTGTTGGTATGATGGACTTAATTGTGAAGTACTAATATTTGAGGAGAGGAGAGACTAACAAGAGCTCAATGGGTCTAGGTAGCTAGGGTGAGGGACCTAATAGAGAAGTCCGAATTACCTAGGCACGTTATTAATTTACAAAAGTAACCCATAATAACATATTAGGTTAGAAACCTCGTCAAATCATACATGAATTCAAACAAATACCGATTAGATAGAATTAGCATGGGAGTAGACCAAATACCCCTAGATCTTTTTATCTAGAAAGCAAACAAATCTTTCTTTCATTCATTTACTTTTACTGTTTAAAACTCTCTATTCGGGTATTGAACCCAAATTTAGGAATTGTTAGAACAAACCCCCCAATTTACTTTTATTGCACTTTACTTTGTTTTGATTTTCTGAAATTTATTACTAAAGTTTAAACTAAGTTTTTATCATACTCCCTGTGTTTCGACACCTCAATACTACTTTGATAGAATTGTGCACTTGCAATTTAACTTAAACGTGTGTTAAAGGTTTAAAAAAGTACATCTTATTGTACTGAAATTTTGTGCATATGCTTTTGCGCGCATCATCTTCCATTATTTGAACCAAGTTGTTTTTGAAATCGGGCCAGTATTTTTTGACTAGCTAATTTGGGAGCCTATCAGGGCCAGAGGCCCTGTTGTCCTGCAAGCCTTTGATTATAGCCTCTATTTCCTGCACAGAGAAAGGGTCACCAAGGCCCAGTAGGCTGACCAAGTTGTCCTCAGGGTATAGGGCTTCAGCTTGGAAGTTAATCGTGTGGGCTGAGGAACCAACTCCTTTAGTTGACTAAAATGAATTAGTTTGATTTCCTCTTTGTTTGACACTGTAGCACCTTCATGTTGAATTGAGCTAACAGCATTTTTCCTGGCCCTACCCGATGCATATGAGTGAAAATAATGGGTATTTTTATCCTCGGATTTCAACAATTTTCAACAGGAGCGTTGGTGCCACCTTTTCTCTTCGATGCATGAAAGTTCATAAGCCTTAGCCCATAATTCCAGCCTTAGTTTGAATTATGTCTGATCCAATGTTCTAGCTTCCTCAATTTTATCCAGCAGCAAAATTACTTTCCTGCATAAGTCAAGTTGGTGGTTGACCTTTCCGAATTTATCCTTGTGCCAAAGCCTAAGCTCTGAGTGTAGGTAGGAGATCTTTCTGTGAAACGAATGTAGGTATTGGTAGTTGGGATAGCTGTTGACCATATTTCCTTTATTTTGGTTCCCACCTCGTCATAGTCAAACCAGAAGGTCTCCATTCTAATTGGGCAAGGCTTTGTAGCTTCTTTTTTGCAAGTGAGCAAGAGTGGAACATGGTTGGAGACTACCATTTCCAAGGCCTCAAGTTGTATTTTTTGGAAGTTGGAGTTCCATTTGGTGGAGAGGAAGGTCCTATCCAGTTTAGAAAGAGCAAGAGCAGGACATTTACTAGACCACGTAAATGAACGGTTTAGAAGAGAGATATCCACTATCTGTAGATCCATGATGAGGTCATTGAAGGAGCACATCAAAGAGAGGCCTCTCATACTGTTAGAGTGATCCGTGAGCCACCTAACGAGATTGAAGTTGCCAGTGAGCATCCAGGGATGTTTGACTGGAGAGGAATGCTCCTTAGCTCCTCAAGAAACGGCAATTTTAAGTGATTGTCTCTTCCACGCAATGAGACTGCGCCAAATATGTTGATGACACTTTTTTTCTATCAAAAATTGGATCAACACCAAACAGTGGATCCACAGTAAGCTAATACAATAATAAATGATGTTTTTTTTTTTTTTCTATAATAAAAATAGTTTGGTTTGAACTAATTGGGATAGTTTGATTTGGTTGGTTGGACCATGTAGATAAATTTATAAATGCTAGTGGACGGTAAGTAAGCGCATAAATAATATCTCGAGGATTCAGAAAAAGGAAATACATTGATACATTTTCTAATGAAATTTCACCATCAATTGTAAAGTAAGCCAGGATTTGGTGTTCCTTTTGTTAATCTTTGGTTTAATTCAATATTACCCCTCCAATATCTCCATTCTTATATTAAATACAGAAATGTCCTGATCTACCAACGACTCTGATTAAAAGATGATATTTCTTATTAAATATTTTGATTTATACATCCTTTTTATGTGTTTTTACGTGTAGAAGTCGAAATTTCTTTCGACACGTACTTGCCACATGTACTCGACACATGCAAATTGTATCATCTTTTTAATAAAAGATTGGTCATGATTACTTTCTATTTTTTAAGTATCATTAAGAAATTTTGAATTGATTGGTCATATTTTCATTTCTTTCCATATTATTTGTCATTTAATGTATCATTTTTGTATGAGACTATTTTTTATGAAAATATGTCAAAAGGATAAAAAAAAATGTCATTTAAGGAATGTTATTTGTCATTTAATTTAAATTATTTTATGAAAATATGTTGTTTTGTATGAATTATGATATTTTTATTTGGTCTTTATAATATGTCTCCGTTGCAACACATGAACGCGATGCTAGTTTCATATTATGATTAAACCATTATTGTGAGAACAATTTTGGTATATAATTTTATAAAAAAAATGGCATAGAAAAAAGAAATACATTTATGATATTTAAGGTTTGGGAAACAATATATGAGTTATTTTGACATGAAATATGAGTTAAATCCTCAAATCACTCTAGTGACAGAAATTGGATTTCACACTTGCATATTTCACATGAAAAATAATGATCTTATAAATCAACTATATTAAGAGTACATAAGTGATAACTATGATCATTAATTAAAGAAATTAGAGCAAAATGTTAGATTCATGAATGGACCTGAACATGATGATGTAAATTATATTTTTAGTGCAATTCGACAGTGTGTTTGTGTGTCAGATCATCAGTCGGAAAGTACCAGGAAGTAATATTTGCACTTGGGATTGTGTAAGTTGGTTCACAAATGAAATTTAAATTAAAAAAAAATCAGCTCTTGAAATTTTCAATGTGCCTTCTGTGAGAAGATTAAAATCGGAATGGGTGAATAAATATGTATTCAGTACGAGGAGGGTTCAAATGCCTCCATGTTTTTGTACCTCCATCATGCCTTCATTTCTCTTCATTATTTTCAAAGTTTAAACAGTCGATCCGAACCGCTCAACCTAATCTCCATACTAAAATATGTTTGGAGACCAAATTTTATATTTTTAGAAATTTTTTTACTATTTTTTTAGATAGGTAAAAAAAATACTCTTTTTAGATGATTCAGATTTACTGATTTTGTACTTATCTAAGAAAATAATAAAAAAATTCCTAAAAATATAAAATTTGGTCTCCAAACATATTTTAGCATGGAAGTTAGCTTGAGCAGTTTGGATCAACTGTTTTAACTTTGAAAATGATGGAGAGAGGCGGAGGCACAAAAACATGGAGGCATTAGAACCCTTCTCATTCAGTAATTTATCTTTTTTTTTTATTTGGAAGGTGAATATACAGTTTTAACTTTTAGCACTTACATAAACAAGGAAACTTAAGCCCCCTTAATCTTTAGGTATGTTTGGTTGGATTGATAATATGCTATTTTTTTAATTAGAACAAGTTATTTGCTATTTTGGTTAGGTTAGAATAACTAGAATAGGGAACCAAATTTGTTTGTCTTATTAGAACAAACTATTCTCACAAAAAAATTAGAACAAGCTATTCTAATAAAACAAATGCCAATTTTGTTATTCTAGTTATTCTAAGATTGCAACTAAACATATTCACTTCTCTAAGGGGCGTAGGCATGTACAGTGAATGAGGATTAATTGATCTCCTCTTTTTTTTGTATGTAATTATTTATGTATATTTTTTTCATATAATTTAGGGTAAAATATCATGATAAATGTATTATTGATGAATATTTCAATATGAAAATTTTATATGATCGATTTCTATTCATATTTAATCATTATAATTAATAAAATTATAATATTTCAATATAAAAATTTTATATGATCGACTTCTAAAACTATCTAAAAACAAACTAGGTTGAGTATCAAATTGTAGCTAAGTTAACTTAGGTAATTAGGCAAGCGGTCAAACTTTGTAAAAAACAAACTAGGTTAACTATTGGTGCTTTACCTTATATTGATTTCTTAATAAAATCGGTGAGATATCTTCATTTTTTTATAAAAAAAAGTATATATATTATTACCTTCTCATTCCTGGATCTTTGATTTAGAGGAGACTGTTTGATGTCTGATCAAAACTGTTCAATTAGTATCAAAATTTGTACAAATAATTTTACAGTACAAACTAAATGCACACATATTTTAATATGAATCGAACAATTCTAATTGAACATAAATTGAATTGATTCAACATCCATCCAACCACTCCATAGCCTCATATGAGTGACTCATATTAATTGATCCGTTTGCACCAAAATGCATATTGAGACTTAGGGGGTCCCGATCTCCTAAAGTAACTCAATTTTTGGGTTTTAGATCGAGATAGTTTGATTTGAATCCATTGTTCGAGATTGCTTCACGATTTGAATTCATCTCTCGAAATGTGTGCGCTCCACTTCGAATAGATTATCACAGATTCTAATCGGACGACCCCAATTTAAAATTCAAAAATTGAGTTGCTGGATCTAAACTCAGACTTGGGAGAATGTGTATCCCCTACATTAACTCAAAAGGGAATCTTATGAGTTAATCAAATATCAACCGTTTGATTTTAAACAGAGTCAATTTGACACATGTTTATAACATAAGGGGTCTTTCAATATTAGTGTGGATCTAATTATATAAATCTTAAAACAGATCGGACAGTTGATTTTGATTAACTCAGAAGATTCTTTTTGAGTTAATGCAGAGGATATGAATTCGACTTGGGAAGTTGGAAGGGGCGATCAAAGAAAGAACACAGCCAGATAAATAGAGTTGTGATATTCGGCTGACACTAGGGACTTTTTGGTACAATCACAAATCCACCTGTTTGGAGCAGTGTAGTGTCGAGCCCACCCGTCTGTTTCCCAAACGGCACACCATTTTATATGCCAAGTACAGGGAACTTTCTATGCTCCAACTCTAGAATTTATGCTCCACTGCCATTGTCAAAAAAATTCTTCTTTTTAGTACATCTTTATTGGTAAAATTATTAAAAGTTTCTTTGTATTGTTTATTTTTTCTTAGTTTAAATCGCTATGCAAAATTTTGCTTCTTAATTTCGTCACTTTTAAAAATGAGTTGCTATGTATTTCTAAACACGCGAGTTTATTATACTAATAAGCAATAAGTGCAATGCAGTTTGATTTTTAAAATTATATATTACAATAACAAATTTAATATATAGCCACAGTATACACAATTCTTTTTCCAAAATTTGAATGTACGGTTCAAAATTAAAATAAGTTTGATATAATTTTACAACAATAAAAAGAAAATATTATCCCGGGTTTGTTTAGAAAAGAAATTTTGAGTCACCCTTTGACAAATCCAGGAAATTTATGTTCAAAACTTTCTTTTTGTGTCTTGTATTTTATATTTGAAACTTATTGAAGAAAAAAGTGAGAGATGTGAAAATCTTGTAGTGCGAATTTTAGTTCCAATTTAAAAATCTTCATAACAATTCGATTGAACATTCTATATTTAATGCAGTAAATCAAAGTTAAGACAACTTAAAAATGACCAGCCTTTGGTATAATGACAAAGAGTAACATCCTCCGTGTTAGAGATCTTGAAACTCAGACTGAGATCCTTCATGAACATTAAATAAAAGTTAGAAGGCTAGACATTCAGCTTTCTATATAAAGAAAAAGTTAATGACCAAGATTTTTTTCATAATTATCAATGTATAAAAACCGCTCTCAATATTAGATCCATATCAATATGTGCAAGAAATTGATTAAGTATTCAAGTGCAGATGAAATTACTTCTATAACATAATTATCTACATTTTTTTTTAGGTTCACATTTTCAACTCATTAAACTTAATGTACCATCTAATAATATAACTTAAATTTTGTTTCATATATTTCAAAAAAAGTATACAAAATTTTCTTAGCAACAATGTGATATTAATAAATTCAGTTTAATTTTTCTTTCATTATTTAAAAAAATTCAGTTGCTTTGTCAATAATATGTATTGCGAATTGCATTTCTAATACAGTGATAATGAATTTTGTATATGTATAAAAAGATATATATTAAATTTCACAATAAACACCTAAAAAGATATAGATGTTAGGAATTCATGAGATCCTTTTTTTTCTAAATAAAAACACCACTAATTTTATAAGCAAGTTATAAAATGAAAAGCTTATTACCATGGAAAAGCAAGTATTGAAAAGTTCAACAATTGCAGAGTATTCGAAAGCTACCAATTACAGGGGAGTCGCCGAACAATAAATTAGTAGATTCCTCTCGGCACGAGGCTGCAGCACGCGGGGGTCGACACGTCTCCTCCGTCCTTTCCATCTTTCCATCTTCCCATTGACCGATTCGATCGCGTCTTCTTATAGTCCTCCCCTCACAACATAAAAAAATGGAAAAGACGCAACAAAAAATAAAAATAAAAATAAAAAATAGAAAAGAAGGAAAACAAAACTCCCCTATGAAAGAACGGAGGTGTTAGAAAATTGATTACTACTATATGATCGATTTTTCCTTGCGAAACCTCGTCGATTTTCGTTCAGGTGAGATTATTTCTACTAATTGCTGTATGAATGATTGTTTTAACGAGAAGACAGTACCAGGTCGAAATTACATGGGGGACAAAGTTAGTGCTTAATTGTTGGATTCTTTTTAATTTTTTTTTAATTTTGGAGCTCCTTTTTTTATTGCCAGCTTTAAGCTTTGCTAGTTCATTAGATATTTAGAAATTATCAGACGCTAGCTGTTTTGTAAAATCATAGTTTAAGGACACTATAACTGTTTTATTAACCCGCCTATAAAGTGCAGGCAGGTTAATTTTTTTTTTTTGAAGTATTAGACTTTTGCCAGGATCATTTGGTATTCTTATACATGTTCTTTTTTTTAACCTAATCTGAGGTTTTGTTGGTCCAGGCAGGTTTGTTCTATAAGTGCAGCCATACATCAGTACGATTTGTGTTCTTTTTAACAAAAGTATGATTCATGCATGTTTTGATTAGCTGTTATGTTCACACTTCTAGTCTTTAGATGTAAATTCAAACATATATCAAATATGGCATTAATGTAAGAGGAGAAAACATCTAGATATTAGTGTCTTTAAATTTTTTGACACACAGCAGCACCTTCATTTTTTACAATTCATCAAATAAATATTGTACCTTTGAGTTACAATCTTTCTTTTTTTGAATTATTTGATCTGGAGTTCTATTGATTACATATTTTTTAAATATTCATGATGCATATTGTAAAAACTTTGTGTACTAAAAATGTAAATGTTAATCCTTATGACTTTATGCCTTATCATTGAAGAGCAAAGTCCTAGTGTCATTAATTGACTCATTTTCATGCATCACAGGGAACATAATAATATTGTCTGCTTTTGTTCAATCCATATTTCTTTATTATTAAAAAAGCTTACTAATTTCATGATGCACTGTAGAGATTAGGTATTTACATAGTTAATTCTTTTATCCTATCCATATGATTAGTACTTAAAAGCTGAACTCTTTTTTATTAAAAGCATGCTATTAAGATAGCCAGATCTATGATTTTTCTTACGATTATAATTGTAACACAGTACTTGAATGCTCAGTTGTGCTTGTTAGACACTTCGTCTAGTATCCACAGTGTAAAGTAAATATAACAGACATTGGCATTAGATCTTTTTGATGCTTCTATTCAATTGTTCCTTGAAAGAGAATCTTCCTAACTAAATAGAGCGTTTAGTATTTGGAAGGGGTTATTGGTTTTCCGACTTTGTTGAACTGAATTTCAATTATTCTTTGATGAGTACTTGGGTACATTCAAAGTTTAAAATTCGTTCAATTGAAATATTATTTGTCTGGTGAATTAATGTCCTTGTGAGCTTCATATCCCAGGCAAACCTAAGGTTTAACATTTTCTTTTTAACCTAAAATAGGTGGACACAAGAAAGTGCAGTATCTTGTGAGCGATTCAGGAAAGGAAGGCACTAGTTGGGTTGACAACGAGAGAGAGCACCCTGGTCGGCATTCATACAGAGCTAGGTATGGTTGTCTACCAGTGTGCTCTTTCCCGTTATCATCACACTTTATGTAACACTTCCATTTCTCGGCACACTTTCAGGTATGGGGTTTTATTTTCTTGTTTCTTAAGTTTGTTGTTCACTTGTTTATTCGTCTTTATTTAGTGACTTAATTTATGCATGCATGGTAGGTAAGAATGAATATTAGTCAGTTGCATCAGTCTTCATTTTTCTTTAATCCCTTTAAGTGCCAGCTGTGTATTGTATATATATATTAATGTTTTAATTGGAATTTGTTATTGGGGTCTTACTGCCAATCTGTTGATGATTAACTTAATATGTTCATTTGTTGTATAATTACCATCGAATGCTCTTTGTTTATCCTCTTGGTGCAATATGAGTTACCTACAATAGGAGTTACTAGCTCTGGATGGCAGGAGACAGAAACAGCTAGTGTTTATGAAACTTTTAGATAGCACGGATTGCATTAGGAAGTCAGGTAGATGATGAAAACTTGATTAAGTCCACAATTTATGTTATAAACTCTACATATAAAATAAACTCCATGAAACTAATCAAATGGCTTCATAATTTTAGTATTAATTCTAATATTGGCTTGAAATATTACAAGAAAATAATAACTCTTTACTGTCTTTGAGTTCTCAATTATGAAAAAAAATTATACTGTTTTTTCATTGTAGTGAATAATTGAGGTTTCTTATGTGAATTGTGTAGTGTTTACATTTGACTTTTTTTTTCTGAAAATTTTTTCGTAGTCCTTTCTTGTAATATACTGTTATTATCTACTCTCAGCAGCATAAAATTACATATCTAAGATGGGGGCACATAAAGTTAATACAAAGAAAAGAGAAGCGCAATTGAAGTACTTACTGTAAATTTTAATTAGCATTAGTTGTAGTGGTGCCAAAGTGATTTAGAGTGTACCTTGCTTTGTTCAGTGTCAGAAGGATTTTAAGTTTGTAGTGATAGCAAGTTAGTCAAAACTACTGGAATTAATAGTGAGAACTGTTAGAAAATAGTAATTGAAAGGGCATTAACAAGAGGAAATGACAATATATAAACTGACCAATGGATATGATATGTCAGAATCAAGGCAATGAAGACGAAGGACGTAGGTCCAATGCTTACATTAATTGGATGTAAATAGATGGGCATGCAATTCAGTTCATTTATAGTTTCTTGACTGAATAAAAGGACAGATATTTTAAGTCTGCTATCCTACTTATTTTCACAAAGTACTTGCTAGTTAATTTCTTCTCTTGTAGGGGAGGGGGCAAGGGTTTGAATCTTCTCTCTCTGTATATTATATTTTTTCGACTTCTATTTCCGTTGCTTATGGTTGGCTCACTTGCTAGTGGTGCAGTCCACATGTGCGAGATTAACGGTTAGGTCACTGTCACGGCCAATCCATATGAACCCAAACACCAACCTGTATCAGTTGAGGAAATGTTGCACATAGATAAGAACCTATCAGTTCAATCTCTGATGCTGGTTGGGTTGGCCTGTTGGTAAGAATAGAGATGTCAATCCTATGTTTGATAAAAAGCACCCACTAGTTGCAAACAAAGAAAGTGTAAGCAAGAACGAATAAATATAGAAATCTGATTTGTGTGCATGGTTTACTTGAACATTGTAAAGCTGTGAAAGCTAGGGTTTATGAAAGCAAGTACAAGTTTGTCACTAATTTAGTAATTTTTTGCTTAAATTCATTTGTCCGGATATTGTTAGACTGTTGGTACAGGCCTGAAGCTGATCATGGCATATGCATGCCATCCTACAAAAACTTCAACCAGGTATTTTTTTTGTTTTTATTTATTTCAAAATCACTTACCATTCCATAGATACAATTTGAATGCTGAAATTTATTTTAAACTTTTATAAATCACCATGGAATATTTGATGTCAGGTACTATATATAATTTTGCATTAGAGTGAAATGTACTTGATATTTTATTCCTTCAAAATCTTTTTCAGTTTCTATTCTTGTCTGAAGTTCTTTACCCGCAAACCAGTGAGCACCTCACCATAAGTCTGGAAAGAGAAACATATTTTGTTGTATGGTATTGATATATAGCAAGGTAGTGAATATGATTTCTTGATGATAATTTCTGGTTAGTAATCTACCTCATGCATACAATTAAAGTGTTTAATTTTTTTTGTTTCGTTTTCTGCTTTTCACATCCGATCCAGTCATAAGCTTGCTTCTTCAAATTCACTATTCAATATAGTTGCAAATATTTAATCTATACTGGAATTAGAACCTCAAATTAAGTTCAAATGCTGAATGGGAAGGGCAAATCGACAACTCAACTGAAGCCCTGACTTTGATTATTCATCTTTTTTGTTTGTTTAGATAGGAACCCAGTGTCTTTCAGTTATTCCCCAAATTTTAAGTATGAATTTTAGATAGGCCAGACTCTTATAAGTATGAATTTACAATTTTTATTTACAAATTTGGCCAATTTGAATTCAGATGTGTAAATTTAATTTATTAACAGTTCCAATCAGCTGAAAAGGTTTCATTGCCCCTTTGTACTTGTCTATAAACGTTTAAATCTTTGCAGGAGTTGTTGGATTTTTCTCGTGGAGATTGGTATAGAAGGTTTGAAGCTTCACATTGCTTCGGCTCGTTCAGTTGGTTCTATTTATGGCTTAATTTTCTTGTAAATAAAGAAGAAAAAACTATCGTAAATTAAATAAGAATCAGGCTTTAATAATAGAGCTAGAGTGTGTTGCCCTCACTAAGAGGGTTTGATGAAATGAATTTTGAAAATTTGTAATTTTTAAATTCATTTAGTACAAATAAAAAAATTGGATTTTGGAA
Source organism: Carex pumila (assembly GCA_033356055.1). NCBI lineage: Eukaryota > Viridiplantae > Streptophyta > Magnoliopsida > Poales > Cyperaceae > Carex > Carex pumila. The sequence goes on from JARJHM010001666.1 coordinate 11,957, forward strand.
ATTTTGAATATTTCGATTTAAAAAACTGATAAATTTAAAACTCATTTTAACTTTATAAAGTATTCTAAGTAGTCAGTTTTAAAGACGTTTGTTTTATTTTGTTTATCTGTGGCCTATGTTACCTGGATACGGCTCTTAGGGCTCTATACCCATGTCAGGTGCGTATCGGATACGGATACACACTTGATACGTCTCCGATACATATCCGATATGCCAGGCATATCCTTTTTCTCTTCATACAGTCTCTAATACAAGTTGACTTGTCTGGATATGTCTGAGATACACTTGAATATTTTGACTTCGTATGTATATATACCAATCATGCACTGTTTTTTTTGTTAATGTGTGAAATCAAAATAACCGTATCCTGAATATTTTGACTTCGTATGTATACCAATCATGTACTCTTTTTTTGTTGATGTTGAAATCAAAATAACTTTGTCAATATCTTTTACCCAAACAAACCCCGTGTGTCTAGGCTTCTCACATGTTAAAAGCACTAACAGACCATGATATTGATTCCATCGTAAACTTGTACAGGATACTACTACCAAACTATCCTTTTCGTTGTCTCAACACTCAACAACTAATATATATTTTGATTTTCCTTGCAAAAAGTAATGATATGTTGCGGGTATAACACAATCTCTAGTCTCAATTTGCGCATTACGCATCAATTAAGGTCTGTATTATGTCACATGTGTCTTTATAGATCCCACTTATAGAACTAGTCGTTCAAAGAAAGTGATACCGGAACAAGAAGCAAAGAATTTCTTTGGTTGATGCATACTTTTGGAGTGACAGAACATGTGTTATAATGTTTCAAATGATAAATATTTATTTATTAAATTATAAGCACAATATTCTTTGATGATAATTGAGTTCTGAGTTTTTTTGTTTTTGAAATAGAGATTCGCGTATAATTATCTTAATTTTTGAGTCGGAATATATATTAAGAAATTTTCATCTGAATTTCAAACATATTATAAACATAATATTGAACTTTTTTTTTACAAAACATCATAGCAAAAATTAAGAAATTAAACATGCAAGTTAATCGGGCAAGTGTTCTATTATGCCACACGCTTGATTTGAAGATTTTTATATGCAAAAAATCGGCCAAAGTTTTAACAACCAATTCAATATCAGAAATTATTTTCATTTCGTGTAATTTCATTATATGATTAGGTCTCTAAATTCCTACTCAAAAAGTAATTAAATATTTTAGATAATTGGGATAAATTGATATTGAAGTGCCGTGTATTAAACAAAGGAAACTTGAAGAAAGGGGAAATGCAATGAAGGAGCTAGTTATTAAAAAATGTGATGGAGAGGTACTCAAGTTGTCATGCACTTCATCAGATTTACCATTTTAAGAAATGCCAGACTTCGTTTTCTCAATCTCTTTCTAGCCTAAAAGTCTAAACGAAACAAATTATGACCATTTATCTTGGATTTTAATTTCATCAGGTAAATGGATGTTCGATGTTATTATGAGATTCAAACCATAAAAGTAACCGAACCCATTTTGATCGAACCAGGCTAGGTTTGAGTTTGGTTTGAATTAATTTTGAACCGAATCTAGTTTGATTCGTTTCAATTCGAACCCATTTCAAATCAAATTAAACTCGAATCAAACCCGAATCAAATCACGAACTACGAATTTTTTTGCCAGCCCTAGTCATAAGTTGAACTTTTTTTTTTTTTTTGCATTAGCTTCCAGTAATAAATAAGAGAAATATGCATATGGAGCGTGACTCGTGGTGATTGATTTGTATTTCTTCGTAACTTGGACCTTAATATATATAACTTCTAACTTTCGAGAACCTTTGACCTCTTGTTATTTATTTAAAAAAGAAAAATATAGCCTCCTATATATGAATGTGGTTTTTGAAATCTTATTCTTAAATCATAGTAACTAAAAAGTAGTATTATGTTTTCTCTAATTTTTCAGATAAAAAAGAACATTGATTTACTACGAGACGCTATGAATGATCATATGTTGTTTTAAAGAAGCTTGGTCTTCAAGCAATACTTTGTCAAAAAAAAAAATGATTTTTATAGAAACTTAAAATTAAAAGCGTTATGTAAAAATACGGCGTGGGAAGTAGAATCCACATCCCCTCAGGTTATATGAGGTGGAATTATTAAATTCAAACTATTCTTTAATCTAACACGAACCTTAAAATGGACCCTCTATAATTACAATAGGTATAAACCCTTTTTTTTATCCGACTAGAATTAAATCTGGCCCATTTCTTATGAATAATGCATGTGCAATACTACAATTAGCGAGTGGTATAGAATAAGCCATGAATTTACGGATGCAAACGGATTTGGATCGGATAGTGGTAAAATTATATCTATATCTGTTTTTAATTTTCGCAGATACAGATATCTGTCTTTTATAATAGTGAATTATATATATATTTTTCATAACATCATATGTACGTACTATTTAAATACGGATAATTCAAATTTAAAACCATATTCATATGTATATCCGCACGGATATTTGAATATGGATTCAGATTTCCGTATCTAATTTATCCGACCTATTTGTAGCCCTAGCCATGATTCAAAATCAGTGCAATTGTCCATAATAACTTTGAGACAAATTCTTAGTATAAATAACAAACTTTCTTAGGCCAGTTATACCTCGGTATGGGATGAGTTTAGATCCAGTAAAATAACTCAAAGATTGAGTTTTAAATCAGGATCGTCTTATTCGAATCAGAGATAATCTATTTGAAGTGGAGCGCACATATTCCAATTGAAAAACTCAAAGATTTACTTTGGAGATCCGGACCCGTATAGGACTAGAAGGCTGGTGGCGTGCTCTGGCTAAGAAAGTTACTGCACAATCTCTTATTTGAGCTACCAAAGCCTGTACATCGTTCATAGTGATCCTTCTTACAAATAAATTAAGCAAAGTCTCCCTTTTGTGTGAACTTTATGATTAGTCGAACTAGCCCAAGCATTACACATAGGGGTGTAAACGGATTGGATATTATCCGATTTTGTCCGGATCCGAATCCAAAAAATTACCTAAATTATCCGTATCCGTATCTGAAAAATTATAACGGATAAGGATACAGTAAGACTTTTAACTATCTGTATCCAACCGTTTATACTTTTAAACCACAACAAATGTCCTATAGATTCTTAAATTAATTTATTAAATTGCATATTGTACAAATAATTTATTAAATTACATATAAATATATATTTTGATGGATAATATAACACTATGACATACTTAGTGACTAATATTTTAATAATATAATAGATGTTATGTAACTAACAAGTCAATTATGAAAAATATCCGTATTCGTCTGATATTCGATTTGTATCCATAACATTTAATATCTGATATGTATCCGTATCCGTATCTAAGACTATCCGTATCTGTATTCATATATCTGAAAACATTATTACGGATACGGTAAGATCACTATCCGATCCGTATCCTACCATCTACACCCCTAATTACACATTAAGTTGTGGCGTTATTGTATCAGCTTTGAGATTCGTGCGAGAGAATTTAAATCTGCACCAATCTCAAATCTCCTATGAATTTAAACCATTCATATGAATCTCAATGTGAATGGAACAGTGTCCCATCATAGTTGTATCATTTCCTTTGTCAAAAAGGAAGTATGTGGACTGTGGAGCACAAACAGAGAGCAACTAAATTGGGATGGATAATGGCATTTGTGTTTATTAAATTACAAATGGGCCTTTTTTTTTAGGCTAACGGGGCCTTTGTTAATAAGAAAACTGGAGAAAGGAAATTTTTGTTGGGCTGTCTCTTTCACGTGAAATGCCTACAAAAAGATTAGATACTCTTTCTTTGGGTATAAAGAACCAACATTCCAACAACCCACCTAGCGAAATACCCTACTTAGTGGATGTAATCCTCTCCATTTGTTACTGCGACTGGACTGAATGAAGTATTAAATTGATGTTTTTTAAAGGCTTTTTTTAGATATTCCTTTTACTAGTCAATAAGTAGATGGGAATAGAATTATTTCTAAAATAAATACGTAAAATTTGTTAATTTTAATAAATTATTGCACTTATACTGATTTTTATTTTTTAACCCTCTTAACATTCATTCCCAACTCACTTAATCTTTGGAAGCTCAATTAGAAGCGTAGCTCGAATTTTTGCAAATTAATTTCTATAAACAACCATATTATTTTTATAATTAGGTCATGTTTTTATAAACATCAGTTTAAATGAAATAATAAAAGTTTTCATATAAATATCATATTCAAAATGTGACAATATATTAATATGAATTATTTATCTTTTATTATCTAAAAAATTGTTAGTTTTAATAAATTACTGTGGTCATTATAGGATTTTTAACCATACGACATCCAGTCCCAAGTCTCAACTTTTTATTTTAATGAATATCACGGTTCAAATAATGTTAGTAAATTAATTAGTGCAAATCAAATCATATTATATTTTCATAAACATTAGTCAACAGAAAAATATCCAAAAAGATTTTAGAGTTTAAGAAAATTGCTGTAAATTAACATTGTTCCTCCATTTTGTTCCCATTGGTAGTTAAATAATTAAAAAGAGCTTCCCAATGTTGTCTAAAATGGAGAAGGTCCAAGCTCAAAAATCACAGTCTATTTCTTAGTTTCACATGAAAAAGAGGTAGCGTTGTATTCCTAATTTTAATTAGGTCAATTATTATACTTCAGACTCAAATTTAATGTTCTAAATAGTGCACTATAGTGGCGCTATAATGTTTTTTAACTCTAAACACTAAGTTATAGCATTAACACACGCTATTTGAGCTACGGACGCTATAACGGTAATAGCAGTCCGCTATAGAGCATAGCGTGTAGCGCAAATAGTGCGTGCTATGCAACATGATTTTTTTTTTTCAATTTATATGGCATTTAAAATAAATAAATGGTGAAGATATTGTTTAATTTTGATGAATATTACATTATATCAAATTCAGGTCCACTATAATAAATTTTTCATTTTGTCCTTGGTTTTTTTTAACAGATGATAAATCAAATAAATAATTTCTAAATTATGAAAATTTTAGGGACTAACAATAATTTCTTCAAAGATCATCTGTTTATTTTACTAGAAGTATGAATTTTTTTTTCTTTTCAATTTCTAAGTTATTTTGAAATTTAAATAGAAAAAAGGTAAATTATGTTATGATGTTGAAGATATTTTGAATAGAAAAAGATCGATAGTTTATGATATTAGTATTACTATGGATATTTTGAGTCACAATTTGGACTTTGTATTGGTTCAATATGAATATTATAATTTTTTAATTAATTTGGTATTATTTATTGTTCTATGAGACTAAATAATGTTGATATTTAGTACAAATATATAATATAATTTTTATAAAAATAAAAAAAATGCTATGTGGCATAGCTTTTGCTATAGCGACGCTATTCACTATTGCTTTTTTTGGAGGCTCCCCGCTATGACACGATAAACGCTATTTAGAACCTTGCTCAAATCCCATAAATTATTGTTTCTTTATAGTAGCTCCAGTCTGCGCCAAATCTGTTTTTTT
>JARJHM010001667.1:0-17511 GCA_033356055.1 Carex pumila
TACAAGCGATACTGCAATGAAACTACGGTTGTCGCATGCGTGCCGTTCCAAGAAAGCAGTCCATTTCAAAAAAAGCTTCATCTACAAAAACAAAACTACATCTCAATTATCGGTACTAACCAAGGATATAATGTAAAGAAAACTCAGCTTACAAGCGAAACTGCAAGGATGCCATAATCGTCGCACACGTGCCTTTCCCAGAAAGCAGCTCACTTCAGGAAAACCTTCATCTACATAAGCAGAAGTACAACTCAATTATCGATACTAACCAAGCATATAACGTGAAGGAAACTTACCTTACAAGCGAAACCGCACGGAAGCCATGGTTTTCGCATGCGTGCCTTTCCAAGGAAGCGGCCCACTTCAAGAAGAGCTCCATCTACAAAAACAAAAGTATATCTCAATTATCGGTACTAACCAAAAGTGAAATTTGTGAGATCTGTCCACCTAAAAAAAACTATGACATATACCTATCAGCTCAAACAAGTAACGGCAAAGTCAGCTTTGGCTGACTTTTACCGGCTATATACACGAAACAACCACAAGGAGAAGAAATAAGCTGTGCAACAAAAAAAGAAAGGATATAATGTGAAGGAAACTTATCTTACAAGCGATCCCGCAAGGAAGCTATTGTTGCCGCATGCGTGCCATTCCAAGAAAGCAGCCCATTTCAAGAAATGCTCCATCTACAAAAACAAAAGTACAACTTAATTATCGGCACTAACCAAGGTTAAAATGTAAATGAAACTTAGCTTACAAGCGAAACCACAAGGATGCCATGATCGTCGCACGTGTGCCTTTCCCAGAAAGCGGCTCACTTCAAGAAAAGCTTCATCTGCAAAAACAAAAGTATAACTCAATTATCGGTACTAACCAAGCTTATAATGTGAATAAAACTTACCTTACAAGCGAAACCGCACGGAAGCCATGGTTTTCGCATGCTTATCTTTCCAAGAAAGCGGTCCACTTCAAGAAAAGCTCCATCTGCAAAAACAAAAATACAACTCAATTATCGGTACCAACAAAAGTGGAAGTTGTGAGATCTGTCCACCTTAAAAAAAAACTATAGCATAGACCTATCAGCTCAAATAAGTAACGGCCAAGTCAGCTTTGGCTGACTTTTACCGGTTATATACACGAAACAACCACAAGGAGAAGAAATAAGCTGTCCAACAAAAAAAGAAATGATATAATGTAAAAGAAACTTATCTTACAAGCGATACTGCAATGAAACTACGGTTGTCGCATGCGTGCCGTTCCAAGAAAGCAGTCCATTTCAAAAAAAGCTTCATCTACAAAAACAAAACTACATCTCAATTATCGGTACTAACCAAGGATATAATGTAAAGAAAACTCAGCTTACAAGCGAAACTGCAAGGATGCCATAATCGTCGCACACGTGCCTTTCCCAGAAAGCAGCTCACTTCAGGAAAACCTTCATCTACATAAGCAGAAGTACAACTCAATTATCGATACTAACCCAGAGTGAAGGTTGTGAGATCTGACCACATAAAAAAATACTATAACATAGACCTTTCAGCTCAAACAAGTAACGGCAAAGTCAGCTTTGGTTGACTTCTACTGGTTATATACACGAAACAGCCATAAGGAGAAGAAATAAGCCGTGCAACAAAAAAAATATATATTGTAAATGAAACTTATCTTACAAGTGAAACCGCAAGAAAGTCATGGTTGTTGCATGCGTGTCGTTCCAAGAAAGCAGCTCACTCCAAGAAAAGCTTTATCTACATAATCGAAAGTAAAACTCAAATATTGGTACTAACCAAGAGTGAAGGTTGTGGGATCTTATCACTTAAAAAAAAGACTATAACATAGACCTATCAGCTGAAACAAGTAACGGCTAAGTCAGCTTTAGCTGACTTTTACTGGTCAGGTACACCAAACAGAGACAAGGGGAAGAAATAAACCTTGCAACAAAAAAAAAGATATATTGTGAATGAAACTTATCTTACAACCGAAACCATAAGGAAGTCATGGTTGTTGCATGCGTGCCGTTCCAAGAAAGCATCCCACTTTAAGAAAAGCTCTATCTAGATAAACAAAAGTAAAACTCAATTATCGGTACTAACCAAGAGTGAAGGTTGTGAAATCTGACCAAACAGTCAATCTGAATCATTCAATACGATCTCCACATTTATATGTACATGCAGACTAAGTTTTATATGTTTGAGATAAGTAGAACACTACTATTGAATGGTCTAAAATCTTTAGATAAAGTGATTTTCTACCTATCTAAAAAATTATTTAAAAACTTCTAAAAATTATAAAATTTGATCTACAAGTACATATACACTAGATGCAACCATTTCCTTTGTGTATGCTGACGTACATATTTTATATTGAAAATGTGTGTATATGCTACAAATTGTACAAATTTATTAAATATTTCTTGAATTTGTATGTACCAGACGGTACCGTATCCAAAGTTATATGTTACAAATTATGCTAGACAGGTAAATATTTCTTGAATTTGTATGTACCAGACGATACCGTATCCAAAGTAGTTCCAATGGTTTGTAAGAAAGGAGCATATATAAAGGTTAAAGGAGCTCTTGCTAGTATAGAAGTATATATAAAAATTTATTAGAGAGCAAATAAATATTTGTAAAGGTTTATTACACCACAAACTTATATGGTAAGCAGCTAATTTCACAAATAAATTAATATAAGTGACAGCAATTTTTAAAGTAGTCATTAATATTGAAAAATGTAAGCAAGAGTTATCATACAAACCAAAAATTGCAAAAAACATGTCACATATTTTACATGGGAATATAAGTAAAGAGTTATCAAACAAAACAAAAATTGCGACAAACATATCATATATTTTACATGTACTGCCAATAGTAGGTAAACTACATTAGTTATGTAAACATTAGTTTATTACAAAATGATTAGCAAATTAAATGGCAATAACACTTGGGTGATATGATATAACACAGTGCTTATGTCATTCACGGTGTAGTGGTGTAGAGCTTTCATCATCCGTAGAACGGAGAACAATGCAATGAATAGTAGACAAAACAGGGGAAATATGTGTTAAATGTGAGAGATTTGGATGAAGAGGCAAAGCAGTGTACATAAATATTATAGGATTGTCCATGGAGAAGTAACCTGATAATTGCCTAAAATTACTAATTAATCGTAGCATCTCAATCTATAACAGGAAGCGCTTTGGACCCAAATAATTTTTCACAGAACTGGTAATGTTGTCATAAGCAATGCTTTAATTAATAATTTTACTCTACAAAAATGGTTGCTGTTCTTTACTATTAGAGAAATCAACACATGAGAACGGACCAATTGAAGAGGCTGCTATTTAGTGAAAGTTTAAAGTACAAGCTAATGAAATTACCTCCCAAGCTGGTAATATGTGGAATCCGCCCACTACTGGCTGACAGTTCAATCCAGCTTAAACCCTACATCACATCAACAGTTGTATTCATTGAGGAGAGTTGAAACTAACAATGAGGGCTGGGGGGGGGGGGGGGGGGGGGGGGGGGGGGGGGGGGGGGGGGGGGGGATTCTATGGTACCATCGTACTTGCCAAGCTCTCCGTGGAGTAAGCACACCTAAATCTGCAATAAGAAGAGTCTTCCTTAATATGCTATGTATAAATGTACAAACAGAACAATATCTCAATTCTAATAACTACAATGATAAGCCATCTTTGGGGCTTTTATGTTTTAATTTTCATCATGCAAAGGTTTTTTTATAAATAAATAAATAAAAAGAAAAGCAAAATAGTCCGTGCTGATTGCAAATAACATTATCCATCAAACCTTGAAAATAATTAATAGAGAAAATTCAACAAACATTATATCACTAAACTTTAGTGGCAACACAGTGGATTTTTCGGAGAAAAGGGAAATAAGAAAGCAAACCTCCAAATTTGTTTTTTGCCATGCAAATATCTTTGGGCCTTCTTGTCCAGTTTGTCTAATATATCCTCCTCCTTTTTAACAAAAGTAACAGCAAATTACAATTAGAATCTTTAAATTCAAGAAAAGTTGCACTTATGTTCAGCACATATATGTATCACATTCACAGGAACAATACCTACCAATCCAGGAAACGACTTAAGGAATTCTTTGACCAGAAATTTTACATAAAGGAAAATAGCTCAAGCTAGCACACAACTGGTGCTTTCCCTATTTTATTAGACTATAGGAAAAAGCATGCAAAACTAAAGGTACCCCAAAGAATCGAAGAGAGAGATACCTAGAAGCTTGAGCAGCGGAAACAGAGAGCAGGAGGGCAAGCACAACTACATTATCAGAGACAAAACTTGCAAAAATCCTGAAATTGATTACTAAAACTTTCTGATTCCATCACTTCAAAAGAAAACCACTTCGTTCAATTAAAGTAAGGTAGGAACAAACTAAAAGAAAAAAAAAACAATACTCACCTTAATAGAAGAGAGATTGGTCGGCTGCTGCATGCGCATGCCAGTATTCTGGTCTCTGACATAGTCTCGCATGTCCTTGCATACCTTGCCATCCCTCAAGCACGCGCTGATCTTGGTCCAGTATCAAGGGTCAGAGATGTGGTCCTTGAGCAAGCCGTAGTAGTCCTGAAGCTGGTACTCAAGGAAGGCAACAGATTTTCACGTTTTCTAAAGGATGTGAGATTAATGTTGTGATCTACAACACTCTTATAGATGGGCTGTGAAGCAAAGGTAAAACTGAGAAGGCGGTAGATTTTCTAAATGTCATAATTTATGAACAATGTAAGGTTAATGTCATCTCACCTATGGCGAGCTGTGCAAGAAAGCTGAAATAAAGAACCATTGGATTTTGTACTTTATATGATTGAAATAAAGGTGAAACTGACAAGGCATTAGATTTCCTAAATGTCATGATTTGCAAAGGACATGATCCTAATGCCGTGGCCTATACAAGTTGTGAAACTAAGGTGAAAGTGAGAAGGCATCAAATTTTCTCAATGTGATGATTTCCAAAAGGCAAGACGTGTGCCACGTTCAACACTCTTTTAGAAGAGCTACGCAAGAAAGGAGGGAACGACAAAGTATCACATTTGCTGAATGCGATGATTTCCAAACTGAAAATGAAATTGACAACGCTCATGAGTCTAATGTCATGACCTATAGCACTCTTTTTAGTGGGCTATACCAAAAAAATGAAATTGACAAGGCATTTTTTTTTTTTTTTTTGTAAACAGATCAAACTAAAAATTTAAACAAATGTCAAACTGAGGAGAAACCTGATTTTCCAAATGTCATGATTTTCAAAGGGCATGAGCCTAACACCAGGACTGGCACTTGAACAGGACTATACTGACTATACTGACTATTTATCCTTATTTATATAATAACAGACAGGACTGGCACTTGAACAGCCATTCAGTAAATTGGCGGACAAAATATAAACAAAGAAGAGAAAGTCAATGCAAGTGCTTAACCAGCATGAACAAATAAGCATACCTAAATCAAAAACAAAAAAAAGGACGGGAAATTGAGGTCATCACTGGGCACAATTGTAGTAATAGATGTGAAAAGCAAGTATATATGGGATTTATGGGCCACGTTACCCAAAATGGCAGTAGGAACATACTATGGCAGTGCCTCACAACATATTCCCAACTTTTACATTATTTGTTATCAAGCAAACATCACAGACACAATTCGAAATCGTAAGTGATGCTCGGAAAATGTTGCTTAACTTCTAGTAAATATACCTTAAATGTCATTGTGTTCCAGATTGCAAGAGTTTTATCAGCACCAATGGTGATGAGTTGTGGTGCACTTCCCATTACTCTTGAGAGCTCAACTGCAACAACACCCCCATCATGTGCCTGTTCACACCCAATAAAATAATGAGAAAATCAGATTATTATATGATAGCAGTTTAAGAACAGGCACTTTATTAGACATACTAAATTTGTGCATTTTGAGAACTTCAGACTGAAGTGTGATACATAGTATCTACAAATACAATTAAGTGCTGTCCTGAAATAAGAAAGGGAGTCCCATTCTATTCATCAAAAGCATGAATTTGAATTTTGGTTATTCTCATTCGTTCCTCAAAATTATGGTATGAACTGAAACAGTATGTACAGTTAACTTACAAGATGGTATTATGCAATTCAGCACTGAATGTTGTACATCAGTACCAAAATTCTAGAAAAATGATGGTCTAAAGAAGGGTAAAATTGAGTTACCTGCCTCCTCTAATGGCCTCTGTGGGCCTCCCTCTGTGGGAATCTGTGTCACCCTCTGCTAATTTCTCGAGCTTTGCTCCAACTAACCGCCTCTCATCTACTCCTCCCGCTTTAAGCTCGTATATTATCTGAAATATCAGATCAGCGAAGATTTACAATGCATTGATCGTAATTCCTACAAAGAAAAAATGAAGTTGAATGGAAACCTGGCGGTGCTTCCAGTCCCAAACGGAGACGCGATCGGAGGCAACAGCAGTGACCATCCATGGATGCGTGGGATGAAGCTGGATCTTCACGATCTTGTCGCTCGTCGGGCGAAATGCCCTTAAGCGAAGCATCTTACTCTCTCACAATGACTTTCTTCACTTATCTACTTCTCTAGAGAGAGAGAGGGGTTTGATAGATCTGAGGAAGAAGAAGAAGGAAGAGTTTCTCGAGTTGTAACAGGAAAAGGAATGAATTAGAGATCTGGAGCGCTATGTAATTACGAGAAAGTCGGTTGGCTAGCACAAGAGAGTTCGATCGGTGTATGAGAGGCGGAGGCTTGGCACGAGAGGAGAGGGCTCTCCCGATCTCATAGATAGAAGTATGGGAGGTAGCCGTTGTGATAAAATGGAAAGAATCTTCGATCTGGATTTTCTAAGATATCAAACAGATTTGGAATGGAATGGAGGAGCTGAGAGAGAGCGGAGAACATAAATTCCACCTGAGTTTTTAGGTTTAGGAGAAAGACGATGATAGCACCTGAGGTAACATAAATTGTGAGTTTAGATCTTGACCGTTCCATCTGCTTTTCCACGAATATTAAAGGTATCAGTGCATACCACATGGATCGTTTTTTATTTGATGCCTTGATGGTGATTCAACAGAGACAGCCAGAGTCCTTTGCTTTGCGTGTAGAGCAAGCCACCTAGCCACCTACTTCAATTATTAAATTACATAGCCTAATTCATTTATCTATATCTATATATGTGCATTTAAAAAAGAAAAATGAATTAGGTTATAAAAAGATGTTATTAATTTACATAAATGTACAAATTATTAAATTAAAATTCTGTAAATAAGAATTTTCATAAAAATAACATACAATTTTTTTTGTGACATATTAAAAATAAGTAGTTTGATAACAATAAAAATGTTAATAAAAAGTTTGCTAATAAAAAAAAGGGTAACGGAGATACAAACAAATTATAAATATAATTGAGATTAGAAACTTTCGTTTGATTAAATGTAATGGACGTTATTGTTCTTTTAATTGCCAAAGAAATCTCAATCGATCAATTACAACTTGCACGAATCTCAAAGCCCTTCTTACCTCTATTAAATCTGAAAGAAATTTAATTCTCGAGACTCATCTCTTCTTCTCTTTTTGTTGACATATGAATAAATGGTTTGAATGATCCCATCAGAGCTGTCAGGTCCCACCATATTGTTTGCCTAGAATATAAAAAAGTATAGACCTATCTATATTCGCTAACTGTGAATATAAAAAAGCTTAATTAAAAAATAGTTTGTAAAAGAGGTAACTCAAATTATTTGAGTGCGATCGATATATATATATTTGTAGATATTTGGTTGTATATTAATTATTTAATTTATATATAAAGATATGGTTTTCGGATTTATTTAATAAATTAACTGACACTTTTCAAAAATAAAAGTGTTCAAAAAAAGAAATTATGCTCAATCAAATTATTCTAAGAGTCTTGTATCGGTTCCAATTTATTAGCTATGAGTCGTTTGGTTTTTGTAGTTGAGTCCGGATTATCTGACGTAACTCAAATTTTGAATTTAGATTTTAGGTTTTGAGTCCGGACAAACAATCGGCTAAATTTTATTAATCATGAGATTACAAATTAATTTTCTACAAAATTAAAATCTAAAAAATATATAATCAAACCGTCACTAAATAAATGAGAATGATCAGATGTGAGTTTTCTCTAAACTAATTAGTGATAAAACAATTATATAGCAAGTCTATTTATTTAAACTAGTTTCAAGTTTTTTTTTTTTTGAAAGCTTAGCAGTTGCTGCTAAGAATGTATTGAAAAAGGAAATATGATAGATACATCGCCTCATTTTAGGCCATCTTTTGTTAGACCCAACAAATACTGTACCCCACTTCCTAACTCAAGGCAACTACCCATTAATTACCTGTCTCCCTTATCTCAATTCAGAACACTACAAAATTATTAGAATTTATTATGCCGCTACAAAATTCCCCAGATTTTTGCATGGATATTCCACTTCTCATGCACGTCCCCCACCCCATCTTTTTTAACAGTAGCGCATCCACAGCATCATCTCCATGCAGATTAAATCTGCCAACTGTTGAGGTCTCATTTCTTTGCCTGCAAAAACTACTACATTTCGTTGTCGCCAGATCCACCAGCATGCACATATTATTCTTACCGGCCCTGTAATACTCCAGTCCGTAGGCTTGGCTATTGTCTGAAGAATTGATTTGCTCCATGTTTCTTCCAGTGACCGACCTTCCTCTATCAGCCTGTAGCCTAGTTTCATGCTCACCTGACTCCACACTTGTTTTGCAAAAGGGCATAAAATAAGCAAGTGGAGAGCTGTCTCAAGATTGCAATTCTGACACATAGCACACTCTGTTCTCCCTCCTATGTTCCTTCGTTGCAAAACGTCTCTGGTCAGTATCTTACCTTTGAGTAGCAGGTAAGCGAATATTTTGACCGTTGGGGGTATCTTGAACTTCCAGACAGCTCGAAACCCATCTATCGGCCTTCCTTCACTCATGATTGTCCGATACACAGACTTTGCTGTGTACAGTCCATGTGATGTCCATTTCCATCGAATTCTGTCTTGGCCGTCAGTCAGAATTACCGATTGGATTTGTTGTTGCTGCCGTGTTGTTAAGTGGAGGGTTTGTGGAGCATATTTAGCATCTCTCAGTGAGACGTGCGGCCTCAATTGCCTTGGTGTGTTCCTTATCTGGATTGGCTCTTCTCCCCAAGAGTCGAACCAGAATGAGATGCCTCTCCCATTTCCTATTTGCCAATTGCCAAGTCGTACACCAGCCAAAAATCCCCCTCAATTTGCCTATCTGCTTCCAAAAAAAGGATCCTCCAATTGTCCAATAGAGCGGCCCCCCTATCCTGATGACCATTTGCCTTAATGTATTGACCGTTATGGTCCATAGTGATTCCAGGGTTGTGATATAACCGCCACCACCACCTTAACAGTAACGCCCTGTTTTGGACTTTCAAATCTGTCACCCCCATACCTCCCCATTCAATCGGTGTACATACCATTTTCCAGTTTATTAACGAAATCCCGTTTCTGTCCGAATTGCTCTTGCCCCACAAGAAACTTGGGCGGATTCTATCAATTTTTTCAATTACCCAATTTGGAAGCAAAAAACATGTCATAAATAACTTTTTTGCAACACTTTTTTTGTTATTCTTAATGTTATTATGCAACACTTTTTTTGTTTAAAAATAAATAAAATTTTATGAAATTAGAATATCATAAATAACTTATGTTACCCGGATACTCCACTTAGGACGTGATCTAGTGTCAAAAATCATTTTTTTTTTTTTTGCAATAAGCGAAAATTGAACTCGCTCCCTCAAGTGAAGGAATATACCGCTATGCCACTGCACCAAGTCAATTTTACTGTTAGAACAAAGTGTCATGGTATTTAAGATACTATTAAGCAGACCATCTAATTCATGTTGCGGTGGAGATTAACAATATTACATTATTATTGTACCTCAAATGCATTAATGAGTTTATTACATTTTGTATATTTTCTTAATTACTATCTCGATCGTTTGCAATCGGTATTATATATGTTGCAACATATATTGCATAAAAATTTAAGAGAGCAATAATTTGTTAAAAGAAGAAAAGAATAAATTAAATGATTAGATGCAAATTAAGCAGTTGGCCGTGGCACTGGACCTCTTGTAATAAGGTTTGACTAGATGAAATTAATTAATATATATTGAAATACCTCATTCCTCAATGACGTAGCAAGTTAAAAAAAAGGCTTTAGATATTTTTTTTTAGAATGATGATTCATGATTGATGAGATGAGAGGCCGAGAGGGTCGGTTAGTAACTTTGTTTTTGTTTTTGTTTTTGAGAATAGCTCGTAGGTCCTAGGCAGCGCCGCAGTGGTAACTATAGCAGGCTAGGTAGAGTGCGATGTACAAGGATCTAAAGAGTTTTGGTGCATTAAGTACTTAATTTGGTCTTTTTCTGTGATGAGAAGGGAAACTAATTTGGATAGCTTGGTGCTTCATTCGATCGATCGGTAGGTACCCTTAACAGTGTTTCGTCTCATTTTGTCTTGTCTTGTCTTTTCTTGTTTTGTCTTCAAACATGTACACTAGCAATTAATGTATATATTTTCATCTATATATACTAGAGATGTATGTTAATTTTATAAATATAAAGATTTTTTTTCCATTTAATTGTTGTCATAACGTTATGCTGGCAAAATTATTAATTTACATTCGCTCGTTCATTTTAAAATTGAAATTTTGAGTTGTTCTAAATTTTTTAAAATTAAAAAAAATAAAATAGTTTATTATATAAGTGAAGTTATATATTTTCATTCTACATAGATGAGATTCAGCCTGTATTATTATTGGAACCCAAAATAAAACAAAATAAAATAGTAAAAAGGAATACGATCATATAGGCAATACATACATCATCATCGTTATATATAGTTATTATTATTATTTTCGTTATTAGTAATATTTTGTTATATTAGATTGTATATATATTGATAATTACTCTTTGATTTACTAACAAAGAACATTATCTCTATGAATTGTCACAAATTTGATATTTAGATGGAGGATCCTTAATTTATAGACCAGTATAGTTAGGGGTGTAAACGATATCCGTTCCGAATCCGAATCCGGATATTTATAGGATACCAGTACAGGTATGTCTAAATCGTGTATCCGGATATTTATAGGATACCAGTACATGATATCCGTTCCGAATCCGAATCAAATGGATACGTATCCGGATATTTATAAGATACCAATACAGGAATGTCTAAACCGTGTATCCGGATATTTATAGGATACCAGTACAGGATATCCGTTCCGAATCCGAATCAAACGGATACGTATCCAGATATTTATAGGATACCAGTACAGGGATGTCTAAACCGTGTATCCAGATATTTATAGGATACCAGTACAGGGATGTCTAAATTGTGGATATTCGGATCTATCCGATCCGGAACCCGTTTTCTAAGGGTGTTAGATAACCAGTACAGGGTTTAGAGATATCTAAACCGTTTTCTAAACGGAGTGGATATCCGGATCTATCCGGAACCCGTTTTCTAAGGGTGTTACAGGGATGTCTAAACTGTGGATATTCGGATCTATCCGATCCGGAACCCGTTTTCTAAGGGTGTTAGATAACCAGTACAGGGTTTAGAGATATCTAAACCGTTTTCTAAACGGAGTGGATATCCGGATCTATCCGGAACCCGTTTTCTAAGGGTGTTAATAGAGCCTAAAAGGATTTTAGTTGGAACCCGTATTATCAACGCCTCTCTAATCTCTACAGCGCTTCCCTCCAAATTTGCTGTGACCCGACCTAAGGATTTATATAGTAACCTCATTGTTTATCTTCGTCTGTTGTGGGACTATTGAACACATCCTATCCGGACAGACATTTTCTTCTTCTAATATTTGAATATAGTTGGGCCGGACCAAATTGATGGGCCTGATCAGCTCCCCATCTCAAATTTCAATTTTTTTTTCTTTTCTTTTTTTGCGTAATATAACAGCTATTGAGTCAATCGACTCAATAGGTCAATCCTCATCCCAATTTTAATTTTTTTTTTACTAATATTTCATGCAGCTTTCTTTCGGTACACTTTATTCCTATAAGACATATTTTTTTTATTGATTTTTTGCTGCATTACAAAAACATTTTAAATTTTGTTAATTAGTATTGTATTTTAAAGTTCACATGACTCAATTATCTGATGATTATTCGTCTTATTTCTGTATTCGAATCCGTATCCATGGACTATCCGTTCCGTATCCGTATCCGTTTAAGGCGGATTTAGTTTTGAATTTTGATATCCGTTTACTATCCGTATCCGTATTCGTATCCGCTCATTATCCGAAGGATGTGGATATGGTATTAGCATTATCCTCCGCTCCGTTTTCACCCCTAAGTATAGTGTATGTGCATTGCAACTGTAACACTTATTGATTAATTATATTTCTAACGTATAAAAGTAATTACAAGTTAGTATTTGAATTTTGAGGACAAAATTCTTTTTAAGGGTGGAAGGATGTAACATTTTGCCATGTCTCGAAAAATATCAAGTCAATGTTAATTATGATTACAAGATGTTTCATAATATAATAAAGATTGGTTTTTTGTAACGTATTTTATTTATACTGATAAGACTAGTATGTCTCTTTAAAAAAAAAACGAAGATTTTCTAAACCAATATAGTTATTAGTATTTAAAAATAAGAATAATAAAATAGTAGAATTGATATATTTGTAGAGAGAATTGTGGAACTCAATTAACAGAATTAATTGGTTTGCATTTGAATATTACACTGCATTTAAAGTAAGAACTATTCACGCGTTGGAATTGATTAATTATCATTATTCATTTATTTGGATACTCCCCTTAATACCAAAAAGGAAAGCATATGTATTCTTCCAAGTAAGCATGAAAATCAGACTATACCTGTATATATACCATGCGTCTTCAATTATGTTTTTGGATACTCCCCTTAAGAATTATAGAGCTGTGTATTTTTCAATTATGTTTTTGGATACTCCCCTTATGAATAATGATAATTAATAGAGCTATGGTATATAGAATTATAGACACAAACAATCTATTATGAACATAGTGACATGACTCGCGTTTTATACGCGTTTAATTGCGTATAAAACATTATTTTTTAACATTTCCGAACCGAACTCATAATAAAACACATGTATAAATCATCAAAAAACAACTAAAAAATAGTTGAATCTCGTTGTCTGGCTACAGCAGAGGTTGAATCTGGGTATTTTTATTTTTATTTTTATTTTTTTGTTATATACAGATTACAGAATATGTTCAAATTTGTTACCCAATCAAAACTGGTAGCCAGCTAGATGCCCGGATGGGTTTTCCTTTTTGGCGGAGAGGAGAGTAGGAGACTGCAATATTCTATTCATAGCTCCTGTGTTTTGTTCATTTCTAATTAATTTGTCAGGGTTTTTAATTGTTCATAGAGTTTAATTTGGACACTTTAATTTAATTATTCAAAATCAGGTTTAATTTTAAATCAATCACGCTAATTAATTAATGATCGCTGTTTATTTTCTACTTTGGACAATAATGAACGAGTGCGTTAGGTTCATTTTGGATTTATTACTAGCAAATGAAGCTTTAGGTTTCTTAAAGAACAAGTGCTTTAATTAGGTTCAACATGATACATGTACGGTACGGGTATGGATATGACAATACAATACAATACAATACATATTAGTCATTGGCACGAACAAGTACATATTCACCAAATATTATTAATTAATTAATTGGGACAAAAAAAGTTGCATGCTACTATTCGATTATTTTTATCAATATTTATGTTCCAACTTATACAATCTTAAAAACTAACATATGCTCATCAGCAATGTATCAATTACTTGCTCATAATTTTATTTGTTCTAGTGCTAAATAACGCATCAAATATTTATGCAAACAATGATACTAGAATGTCTCAAAAGCATGCGTTTGACTTCTTAAATTTTTTTCAGTTATATTTTGAATTCTAATGTTAAAAAATTGACAAATAATCTTCAAGTTCATCAAGTAAAAAAAATTGAATTTACGACATGTTGTGTATAGTATTTCGTGCTTTTAATCAATTTCATATACATTTTGAGTTAGAGTCATATGGTACGTAACTTATATTAACTTATTTGAGACAATTCAAAATGATATAATAATTATTGAAGATTAATACATACTCACATACTTTCAATGTACATCTGTATTGTGTTGCGAGGACAAATAGGAGTTTAATCTATACGGATCATATTTCAAGTCATAAAGTAATAATAACATAACAGTCATGTATTATGCTATTATTAATTTATTATTGATGTCTTTGGGAATATATTAATTTTTTTATACTAAGAAATGCATAAATTTAATTAAAAAGTTTGATCAAATTGCACGAGTTTTCATTTCAATTTTGCAGTCGATGAAAATAATAAATATTTACAACATGTTTATATGCATCTTCTAAATTTTTTTAAATATAATTAAACAAAATTCTTCAGATGAAAGGAGAAATGTTATTTACAAAAAACAGCTTCACTGAAACAAATGTTCGGTAGAGATAGAAAACAAATTTATCCATTGCATAGAACAACGGTTCCGTGGATCTAACTAGGTACTACAAAAAAATTCAACTAGAGGGTCCTCCAAATCATTAGTTAGGTGGAGCCTTTTATTTGAAAATACTATATTTTAATGTTTTTATCTTTTTATTTATATTTCAAATTTAAAATTTAAATGTCAAATATAAAGCATTACATTAGTATTTTTTATTTTAAACGAGTAACATGTATATATAGTAAAATTATGTTAGATTAAAATGTAAAAATAAAAATAAAGGCATTGAAATTAATCTATCATTGTTAATTAATTAATTAAATTCAATTCTTTAGCTGCTTGATATAGAATAAAATAACAATATCAACCAATTGGATTCAGTACTTTAATTTTAGAATTTGAAATTTAAATAAAATAGTAAAGTTATGATATTTTACGATACCAAAACACATGCGACATCGAATTATGAATGAAATCAACACAAACTCATATCACAGTTATTGTTTTTTTTTTTTTTTATGATACAAATTGAGGCATGTATCCATTAGAAACAAGGTATAGCAAATGTTCCCAAATGTAGCGAATGTGTCATTTAAATTAGCATAATTAGTAGAATATTAAAAGGTTTGTTACTTATACGACTTGCTACAGTGCTACTGATGGAAAATATATATATATCGACATACACACAAAATGTGCTGATAATTATAAATGTAGTTTTGTGAATTTGTTCGCATAATAATTTTTTTTACATGTATTTACAAGATACAAGAGATAGCATTTACATGCAGTATATATAAAGTATTTGATAATATCTGAAGAATTGCGTTCTTGCAACACATAAATGCATTTTAGCATTTTTTGTAGTTGGCATAAAATTAACATATAATTTAATTAGGTTGCTCCATCAAGAAATATAATGTCTAATGTTCTGTGTCTAGTGGGACCCACAGAAGCAACTTAATTTCAATGTGCCACTAATTAACTTAAAATTTTTTATATTTTTTAATTAAAATACTAACTAAAAAAACTCAAACTGGGATATATAATTGTCATCCTCAAATTATCAAACTAGTTTTTGCATAACATTTAGGCCCGTAAAATTAATTAATAAATTAATTAATTACGTTACAGTATTAATTTTTAGTTTGTTCATCTTTTGTTCCCTTATCTTACTTAATTATATGAATTGAATTTAAATATTATCTTAAAGCATCACTCATGAAAAAATAATAAGATCAACATACAATGGGGTTTTGATATATATATATATGAGTGCAAAACGAGAGATTGTGGTACGTAGACTAGCTTGTGATACTATAATTAATTCTTCTCACATAAAATAAACTATTAAAAATATTATATATTGTGACAGAAAGATCACAGAAAAGAAAATATTAAGTTGGTCTCAACAATATCTCTTTCACAAAATAAATTCAGTAAAATGTTGCATTAATGATAAATATTTTAAATTGATGATAATTTCATCTTAAAACCATTGATTGTAAAACACACATATATATATACATGTCACACCCCAAATCCGGGGTATGATAGCCTGCCGTGTATATTTATTAAGACATCTATATATATACGCAAGGCAATGGATCTTTTATATGCATTACCAATAACACTATTACATAATAACCACATCCATTTATTCCTTGCAAGATTTATCTGACAGAATACGGCAAACTATAATTTAGAATTGTCTCCCGCATCCTGTCAGTTTCTGATAAGACAAAATTCTATATGTTGAAAACTAGGGTTGGAAATGAAAAATAAGCCAAGTTTTGATTAAATTAGGTTTAGTTAGGTTAAATTATCCAAAAGTTCAGGTTACTGCCCTAGTTATGTTTGTTTTACAGGTAATCGAGTATATGGGGCTGAATGGAGCAAAGACGGGCGATATCCAGCAAGTTAAGACGAAGAAATGATTTACAACAGACTTATTGCAGGCCCGTAGCCCACCTCTTGCGGACCGTAGCACGCAGGTCAACAGACATTCCTGCGCAGACTTCTTGCGGCCCGCAACCACCACCATCACGGCCCGCAATTACCTGTCAGAGTTTTGCGCGTGCTGATTTATAGCCTACTTATTGCGGGCCCGTAGCAGACTTCTTGCGGCCCGTAATAAAGTCGGTTCAGAGCCCGTTTTAGATGTTTTTAGTTGGTTATTTTGGGATTTTGGAGGGGGCTATAAATAGGAACCTGTAGAACAGATTAAGGAAGGTTTTTTTAGGCAGAATTTAGAGGTTTAAAACAAGGAAAAGCAAAAGGAAATCAAGCAGAGAGAAGAAGGGAGAAAAGAGATTATTGATCGACGGGTTTTATTATTTTCTTTCCTTTGGAACTCTTTTATTCATTTGATTTGATTTGTATCTTAGCTATGGCTGGCTAAGGGCTTTTCTAGGGTTGATTAGGGCTGTACTTGAAACTTTTGTTATGATTTAGTTGGTTTTATTTTATATATTCTTGTTTTTTTTGTTATAATCTATTCTTTATTTTAATTGATTGTGAAGACTTAATCGAAATCACATGAAACCCTAGGATTTGGTATTTGCAATTGAGAAATTGAATATTAGGTCCAGACCATAAGGAATAGGGTATTTGATAGGCTAAGTACCGAGAGGTGACGCTTGTCTTGTACGGGTTTTACCTAATTGTTTAGATAAATTGTGCCAAGTACCGAGAGGTGAAAGATAATTTTCTAGATTAATTGGGACAGTAAGAACTTAATGACTTTAGATTAGGGTAGCCAAGTACCGAGAGGTGACGTTTATTCTAATTTAAAGATGGTATTAATATAGAGATATCACTTTGTACCTACAACATCCAACTGTGCCTTCATAATTAAAAGAACTTTAACAAACCAATTAGTCGTAACACTAGTGGATAGGAACCCTAAGAAACCCTAATTTTTCATTCTTGTTAAAAACCTAATTTT
>JARJHM010001668.1:0-17509 GCA_033356055.1 Carex pumila
CGTTATAACGTTTGTAAAACGTTACAACGGTTATAAAACATTGTGTAACGTTTTCTAAGCTGTCAGAGAATTAAAACCCTAAATCGTATTTGAATAAAACGTTGGTAACGTTTAATAAAACGTTGGTAACGTTTTATGTCAAACAGCTCATTTTTGAGCTGCCACTATAAATAGACTGAAGGGATCACTTTCAAATCTATCTCAGCCGACCCTAATCATTTCTAAAGCGATTTTCTGAGAGCTTAGCCTACTCCATTGTTGTGAGAGCTTAAAACTTCAAAATCCCTCAAGCAACCTCAAACCTACTTCACTAATCTTGATCTAGATTAGGTTAGAGTAATCTATTGAGTGTTTCTCTTGTTCTTGAGTAGCTTGTGTGACTTCCCTTGTTTGTAAGGGCTTGCCGGCTCAAACCTCGAGTTGCTCGTGTGACTTCCCTTGGTTGTAAGGGCTCGCCGGCAC
Source organism: Carex pumila (assembly GCA_033356055.1). NCBI lineage: Eukaryota > Viridiplantae > Streptophyta > Magnoliopsida > Poales > Cyperaceae > Carex > Carex pumila. The sequence goes on from JARJHM010001668.1 coordinate 463, forward strand.
TCATCTCTCGTTGGTCGTGACTTCCCATTTTGTAAGGGCTCACGGTTCACAATTGTAATCCTTTCATATTGGGTAATAGAAAGGCGCACCTAGAAAGAGGTTGCGACGCCCCGGAGACGTAGGCCATTGTTTTGCCGAACTCCGTTATCATCCCGCATGTCAATTTCTCTAAACTCATCTATTTACTTTCAATTGCAATTTAATTTCAGTTTTTGAGCAATTAGAGGTGCCCCTAAGTGCAACAGGAAAGAGCTTGAGTTTAATTCTCACTAGCCACAATTTTTTTATTTTAATTTTTAGCCCCCCTATTAAGATTTTTTTAGTTTCGCCCTTGTATCAAATTACACATGCAAGTATTCATATCTTACTTTTCAAATACTTATACCAATGGAGTTTGACATGTGGATGAGTGCGGAGACTAGTGGATTATATAATTAGTGAGAACTATAGTACAATTATTCAAAATTTTTTGAGCCAATAAAAAAAATAATTATTGATGTTTTCTTTCTCCTTGAATATGAAAAATTATTCTCTCTTTCAACTTTGTGTATTGAGATAAATTATTCTTTTGAGCCTATATAAAAAATACAAAAGATTTAACAAAAAAGATTTATTTTGGTTCAACTAAATAAACTTAAATTTATTTCTGTTTGTTTGATTCAATTTTAATTTGGTTGATAAGTTTATTTCAGTCGGCTCGTTGTATTTTTAAAAACCAAATAAAATTTAACTTGTCTTTTATAATGATTTTAACTAAAGTAAACCGATGAACACACAGTGATAGTAATTAAACGGTTTTTTAAAGAATATAACAATTAGACTCCTCATAAGGGCCCCATTTTGAAGTAAATTATACAACTTAATAAAGGAATCTTTTCGCTATTGAGGGTTTTAGTCCAGGCTATTTCTGATAAATTTTTCATTAACAGACTGTAAGTTGGATTACGATTTAAAAATGTAGGTTCTAGAAAAAAAAAATAGGAGATGATATATTATATGGTTCAGTTAATTAAAAATTCTGAACATATAGAATGATATATATTGGACTTAACCGATAGTAGTAAAAAAAAAAAAAAAAAACGAAGAAGAAAAAACCCCTTTATATCATATTATCCAGCATAATAATCTGTTTCATTTTTAACCTCTTTTGTAATAATTTCACCAATATTCATTCATGAACTAAAAAGAAAACCAAATAAAATATATAAGGAACAGAGTATGATTCTATGTCTCCTTAGATTCTAAAACTGAACTGTTAAATGTTTGGCTCTCTTTTTTGTATTATGCAATATGCTTCCTGAAATACTGTATCTAAACAGGTCCTGCTACTCCTTCTGTGAGTTAGTATCTAGCGTTTATTTAGCACAATAAGATTATTACTCATTGTATTTTGTATGAACTTTGGTTTCTATATGAAACATGTGGGGGTAACCCACTTTTATCAAAAAAAAAAAAGAGAAAAGGAACAGAGTATGAGAATATAAGACCTTGGACTATGATATTAATTCGTCTGAATTTACTTATGATATTAAATCGGATAAATGTATAAGATAATTTCACAGAATCAGATTCAGATATTTATTAAGCAAGCAGAAAAGATCTCAATTCGAAAACATATAAATTTTTTGATGAAAAAACAAAGTGGATATCCAGTTAAATCGAAAATTCATTATCTAAAACATAGACCCGCTATAAATCCAAATCCAGTCTCTCTTCTAAGAGATAAAGAGAGGTTAACCGGATACCCTTTCCTTAATTTTTATTTATAAATCCCTCTCTCTTTATCCCATTCCATGTGTGACTAACCAGATATCCTTTCTTTTTCACTTTTTTTTCTGTTCTTTTCTTTTGCACCCCCTTCTTCACCATTTTTAGGCCAACAACGTACCACCTCAATTTCAGCTCACTTTTTATGTTTGATGATTATTTTCTAACTCCTTTCTTCATGCTTTCTTTTTTATTCAACTTTTATTATTTATTCTTCTTCTTTTTCCTTCTTTTTTGGGTCAACAATCATGTTTAAATATGATAATTTTTTTTAAATGGATGGATTTTCATATTTAGGTTTTGTTAATTAATATTTGTATCTTAAAGTTCATATGACTCAATTATCCAATAGTATTCATTTTGTATCTGTATTTGAATTTTTATCCCTAAATTATAATTGCAAAGTATAGCTCCAAACTTAATGACACAACAGTACATCACAATCAATTAATTGAATACATATATGAGAGTGGTTGATTAATTTATACCAATTTATTTTTCAAGTATTTACATCGTTGCCACTTGAGAACATCGCGATCCGTTTAACAAGGAACACAATTTGTATTGATAAATCTAATGCTGACGACTCATCTACATCACGGATGATAAATTTCAATCCATCTACACCATTGGTGTAATAATCCAACCGATGTCGCAGAGTCAATCAAAACCATTGGTTGGATATAGAAAACCGATGGCAAAGGAGGGGCATCAGCGCCATCGATATGTTAAATGCCAACCGATGGTAAAAATTCAACATAACTACAGCGCTGCTACTCATGATATACACCATCTGGTGCGGAAGCACATTTGAAGATAAAGAAATGATGAGAAATTTTTTTTTAGTAGTAGTGTTAGTATTTTTTTCCCTCAAATTTAAAACAGGTGCAGTCAGACCGCTGCTTCCATTTCTCCTCTTTTCTCGCTGCCAACTTAAAATGTATTACTTCATTCTAATTCTTAATCTTAATTCGACCGAGTTCAGATCTCGAATGTCTTCCACCCTATCCATAATTCTTCAATTTGCCAATTGGAGCAAACAATATAATAATTAAAATGTGCAACTCCCGTGCACGTGGATCATAATGTAGGTTTCTTGTGTAGCTAATCTAATAGTAGTTTATTACAGGGATATTTTTAATCATTTGGTTCATCCAGCAGGATCGGATAAACATGCATATCTCTGATTGGCATGCCATCCCTACATGAAGACAAGAACGTGCACTTAATTTGTCTTTTGAACTCCTCTTTTCTCTAACTAGTTTATTTAATTAACTTGAAAGATGGTCAACCCAATCTACAGAAGGTTTGTTAACTTATCAAAATTAATTTGTTTTAGTCTGATATACGCGTTGGAAGGGAAAATTCTGACACAAGATGTTCTTATCTATCGAGAATGTCAGGTGCAGCAGGGATGCCATCCCTACATGAAGACAAGAACGTGCACTTAATTTGTCTTTTGAACTCCTCTTTTCTCTAACTAGTTTATTTAATTAACTTGAAAGATGGTCAACCCAATCTACAGAAGGTTTGTTAACTTATCAAAATTAATTTGTTTTAGTCTGATATACGCGTTGGAAGGGAAAATTCTGACACAAGATGTTCTTATCTATCGAGAATGTCAGGTGCAGCAGGGATGCACGTTATGCGGCTCAAACAGGGTAGAAATAAAGGACCACATCTTGTGGAATTGCGCCTATACGATCCGGTTCTGGTTTAACCTCATGGTACATTTCAGAATCTCTTTCTGGGGGGAGAACATCAAGAATGTTTGGATCAAGGGACATGTGAGTCTACAAAAGAACCAGAAAATAAGATGGAGCACCATCTGGGCAGCAGGGGTGTGGGAACTATGGAGGGAAAGAAATAGAAGATTATTTTATGGAATTAGGAGAGTGGAGCATATGCTAGTTTCGCAAACAGCACAGAAAATCGAACTTTGGATAGCAGGTCATTAGTGAGAGGCAAATTGTTTAATTCGTATGCTGTGTAAACATTTCATTAAATTACTCTACGCAAATTTTATGTAAATATAACTTTTCTATTTATAAAATTTGTTGACGGCAACTTGCCGTCAACCATCAAAAAAGAAAAACTATTGCCAGGGAGGCCCAAACAAGAATAATTGTTTGCTAGCTGTACAAATAGCTAGAAACAACAAGGATAATTAGAAAGTTCCTAGAGTATTTTATCATTTTAAATTTAGTGGAGATCTCTTCTCTTATATGAAATACATAGATGTTTTAATTTGTCAATAATTTTAAATAAAAAAAATTAAATTTTAGATTAAATATCAATCCTCCAATTATTTAGGTACAAGAGCCTTCTATGCCTATATTTTTATTTTCTCGTGATAATTTGTTTGCAGTCATTGTTGTAGCTTGATCCATCTCTTAAAAACAAGGAAATGGAAATATAAACGTAAGAAAAGAAAGTAGCATAATAAGTTTACTTTTTTTACATTTTGATTTGAGAGTTACAAAATTTAAATAGTGAGTATACAAAATTTAACGCCTCTCTTCTCTTCTTCTCTTCTTCTCTCAAAATTTAGTGTTATGAAACAAGTAAAAATGAATAGGTTAGATCGGGTCATCTCTTCTCTCTCCTTTCCTTTCTCTGCGTACGCTCTTCTAAATATGTTTCATACTAAATAACACATAGAACCACTAAGTTATCTGACATCAACATTAACATTAACCCACTATACGTATCGAAGGAGAGTTATGTTCACCGAAAATCTGGCAATGGGCAGTTCATGTTCATCCATTAGCCACAGCACATGCATTGTAAAGAACTAAGTCGAACGTGCCTTAAGAAACATATTTAGTTAGTGGACAATGCATGCTGGCAGTTTGATCTCATCATGCATTGCAGGTTTAATAAACCTTTAGTCGTCGAGAGCTAATGAAAGAATATATATAATTTTCAGGATATTTTGTTAATTTGAATGATCTTGTGCGCAACCTATCTACCAACTTAAATAATTCTTTATATGTAAACAAAAAAATGTCATAACTGGGATACAACTGGGGTCTACTCTCCAAGGTGTATGCGACATTGTAACAACTAACAACTAACAATTCCTGAAAATAATAACTTATATTATCGACATTGCTAGTGCTACACACGTATAATAAAAATAATAATTATACATTCATCGAAAATATAATTAAAGTTTTAAGATGATATATTAAACACTAGATAATAGTGCTGAATATTTGACAGTTTCATTGTAATTAATTTTGGTGCATAAATTTTTTCCTTTGATATTTTAAACCAGAACAAGCAATGAACTCTTATATATTTTAAATCATTTTACTATGAATTTATCTTAGTGTACAAGAAAGCTAATTGTTGACATTTTTTTATTAATTTAATGTTTGATTTATTTAATTATTGAACATTGATGAATTGGCATACACATTTGATTCTTTTAGGGCATTCAATTACTGACGCTACAACTGCTATGTGATGTTATGAAATAAATTTTTTTTTTATCAATACTCATAAACATGGCTCAAATCTAACTTATACTTCAAGTGGTAAGCTATTACATTTACATTTAAGAGGTTTTAGATTCACATCCAGTGGACATACTATGGTGAGAGATTTCTAAGCCTTCTTTAATTCTTACAAGAGGAGAGATCAAGTTACAACATTTTTTGAGTTACAACAAGTTACAACAAGCTATTTTTTTTATTTTGAAAGTCCAAATCATCGATCCAAACCGTTAGATATAATCTCCATATTATAAATATGGTAGTTGTAACCCTAATACAACGCTCTAATTGAATGTGTTTGTAGCACTCTAGTAGTGTCTCCATATAACAAGAGAAGGGTGTGGTTGTAAACCTAATAAAAGACTCTAATTGAAAGTTTTTGCTACACAATTGTAGTGTTTCGATATGGCAAGAGAATAGAGTTGCAACCCAATACAACACTCCAATTGAAAGTCTTTGCAGCACTCTAGTAGTGTGTCCAAATGACAAGAGAAGAGGGTGGTTGCAACCCTCATACAACACTCCAATTGAAAGTGCTTATAACACTCTAGTAATATTTGTTGGTCCCAAAGGTACTTAGAGGGAGGGGGGTGAATAGGGTCTTTGTAATTTTTTAATCTAAGTTATAAAGTTCGAGTGTGTCGTAAAGTTATTCTTTGTGAAAACTTAGAATAACTTTGTCCTAAACTAAAATTAAAATAAATAAAGTAAATAGTAGAGTTTAGAGACACTTGGCACGAGAGTTGTCTACGGAGTTCGGCACTGACGCCTACGTCTCCGGGGCTTGTGACCTTCGAGATGGCGCACCTTTCTTTATCTAATGAGAAATAATTATAAAGTGGAACTGATGAGCCCTTAAAATCTTCTGAAAAGTCACACGGCCCAAACAAGAATTGTTGTTCGTACAATAATCTTTTATGTCTATTTGACTAATTTGCAAAAACATATAATTATTGAATTTTACGATTTCTTCTATTTTGAGATTATGTAGGTCCAAGAAGAGTAAGAACTGCAGTATAACATACTTGGACTGAAGAAATCACGAAGACTTTTATCAAGAATACAAATTGTAAAATCAAAAGCTTGGTAAAGTATGTTTGAGGTTGATTAAATTGGGATAAAACGTTATGAACGTTTTATAATAATCAGTAGCAACAAACTGATCAAAAGAAGAATCAAGTTATAACGTTATACAAACGTTGTGATGTTTTACAAACGTCATAACGTTTGACAAACGTTGTAACGATTAATAGCTTTAGAACTGCTGAAGCACAGCTGAACTGTACCAACATAAAACGTTTCAGGAATAATTAAGCTTCAAATAACTTCTATTTTGATCAAGTTTTTACAGGTTAAAACGTTGTAACGTTTTATAAAACGTTGGTAATGTTTTACTAAGCTGTCAGAGATTTAAAACTCTAAAATCGCATTTGCATAAAACGTTATAACGTTTAATAAAACGTTGGTAACGTTTTATGTCAAACAGCTCATTTTTGAGCTGCCACTATAAATAGACTGAAAGGATCACTTTCAAATTATCTCAGCCGACCCTAATCATTTCAAAAGCGATTTTCTGAGAGCTTAGCCTACTCCATTGTTGTGAGAGCTTAAAACTTCAAAATTCCTCAAGCAACCTCAAACCTACTTCACTAATCTTGATCTAGATTAGGTTAGAGTGATCTATTGAGTGTTTCTCTTGTGTTCTAGACAATCAAGACCTTGTTCTCATCTCTTTGAGTTGGCCGTTTGACTTCCCGCTTGGTGTGTAAGGGCTCAACGGTTCACAAGTTGTAATCCTTTCGTATTGGGTAATAGAAAGGTGCACCACTCAAGGTTGCGAAGCCCCGGAGACGTAGGCCTTTGTTTTGCCGAACTTCGTTAACATCCCGCGTGTCAAATTTCTCTAAACTCATCTATTTACTTTCAATTGCAATTTATTTTCAGTTTTTGGTCAATTAGAGGTGCCCCTTTAGTACAACAAGAAGCACTAAAGGCTCAAAGGAAGACAATCAGATTCGCGAGGATTCAAGGATTGCTAGTTTAGCACAAGGCTCGAAGTACTAATTGTTTTGATCACGTAGGATCACTCTAGGAGTTGTTGAATTGATTGAATAAGCCTGAGATTAATTGTGAGTATTGAAGTTTAACTTTCTCTAGATCTAAATACAAAATATTGAAGTTGGGAACGGCTAGAGTGTCTCTCCAAACCTTGGTATAGCTTCTATTTATAGAGCGCTGATAAAAATGAAGTATTTGGTGCAAACCATTGCAACGTTATAAGGACTGTTACAACGATAAGGTAGTTTGAACTGGTTTAGACTGTAACGGTCAAGGACTATTATAACGGTCTCCACAACGGAAGTATCTATCTCAATTTTTGGTTGAAGCCGCTTGATTTCAATTTAATCTGGCACAGTCATTTCTACGAATTTATTTATTCCGTTAAAACGGTCCTTGGGCTGTTGCAATGGTAGGCCTCACTTAGGTCAGTTTCAAACTTATTTTACCAATTTTACATATTAATTGTCCTTAGTCTTGAGTTATGCTTTTGCTATCTAATATCTTGTACTTCATGACCACATTCTCGATGTGTATTTATTGAATCTTCAGTTGTCATGAACATGCACATGTCTCAAGAAGGAAAACTATAAAATGCAATTATGTATGTTTTGCAAATCTAATAAAATGAGCAAGTCGAGGGCTCCAAAAACTAACAGGTTGTTCTATTTATAATGATTATTTTGAATTGATGTTTAGTTCTTGTTTTATATATTGTGAGTCATGCATGATTTGTGTTTTTGAAACCACACCTTGCGGAGGTGGTGACAGCCCTCTTATCTTCAAGGGTGTTATGATATAGATAAAACTAAATTGTGTATACAAATAATCTTAGGGACAATAGATTAGATGGACAAAATCAAGTCTAACCCGGACCAATAGAATCAAAGGTTGGACATGGAAAGTTGTGGGAGGCCAAATTATGAGTACTTCGTAATTGGGGGACTTAGAATATATCAAGTATCGGTACTTAATAATGGTAGTAGATTCCTTCAATTAAATAATCCTATTAGGTAGTGACAGCTATAAGATGAGGTACAATAACATGATAGGCATGAAACACGAACGTTAGATGATATGAGGTAGAAATAGGCCAACTTAGTTGAAATTTCCATCAAGACAATAAATGAATTTAGAGAACTCCTAAAGTATATGAATTGACCAAGTGATTGTAGACCAAAAGCCCTTAGACTTATTAACTTGATCACAAACTCTTTTTTTATTTACATTTAATTTAGCTTTTGTTACAAACCAACTCTCTCGGATATTGAACCCATAATCGGTGATTTGCAACAATCCCCCCTTTACTTATTTGCATTAGTTTAGAATTAATTTACTTAGATAAAAATTATAATTGCCTTAGTCTTTATATCGATGCCCATATTTACTACAAGGATAGATTGTACGTTTGCAATTCAATCTACTTTGTGTATTTAGGATTTATAAATTTAAAGCAAAAAAGTGTATGAAATAGACCAATAATTCCTATACCCAAAATACACATCAATGCAACCCTAATACAACACTTTAATTGAATGTGTTTGCAATACTCTAATATTGTCTCCATATGGCAAGAGAAGAAGGTAGTTGCAACTCTTATACAACACTCCAATAGAAGAGGGTAGTTGCAACCCTACTACAGCACTCTAATTGAAGGTCTTTGCAACACTCAAGTAATGTCTACAGATAGCAAAAGAATATGGTAGTTGCAACCTCCAATACATCATTCCAATTGAAGGTCTTTATTAAACACTAATAGTGTCTCCAGAAGGAAAGAGAATATAATAGTTTCAACACTAATACAACACTCCAATTGAAAGTCTTTGCATCACTCTAGTAGTATACCCAGATGACAAGAGAAAAGGGTGGTTGCAACCCTCATACAATACTTTAATTGAAGGTCTTTACAGCACTCTAGTAGTGTCTCCAGATGACAATCAGGATAGAATGACAGACTATACTAGGCAGACTACATGGAATGAGGATAGAATGGCACTGGACAGTGTCGGCAATCTTCACGTGTGCTTCTGCCTACCAAACAATGCATAATAGTGGCATTCTCTTGCTAACACAAGCACACCTCTGGAAACTAAAAATTCCAATGAAGGGAAAAAAATTTTCATCTGGTTAATGAGAGACATCAAAATACTCACATAATACTGTCAAGAGGATGCGAATTATGTGCCAACACCAACACTGAGACATAGAATCATATTATGTGGAACTGTCTATTTGCAATCAGGTTTTGGGAGGCCTACTTGCACATTTAAACATATAGTAATCCCAAGAGGCACTTCTATTGTGCATGCTTGGAAGTTTTGGATCGAGGGGAATCCAAAAGAGCTAATGCAAGAAGGAACATTATCTTGGTGGCATCATTATGGTGCTTATGGAAGGAGATGAACAAATGACACTTCTCTAATAAGCGCAAAACAGTGACAATTTTGACTAATGATACTACAATGGATATTGCTTTTTGGTCACAATGCGAGTGATAAGGCGAGAAACCATGCGGGAGCTTACTGCTCCCTCTTGGTCGCAATAGATGCTAGTTAGTTTAAATTTCAGAGTATTTGGAGGGGTCATACATTGTAAATAAAACTTTTTAATATTGTTGTAATATATATTCATTGACGGCTGGCCATCAACCATAAAAAGGAAAAACAAGAAAGTTGTGGGATACAACGTGGGCAATGGACACCTGAACATTATGGAAAGTAAGAAACAGACAAACTTTTTCTAGAGCTACAAAATCAGTTGCCATTTTAATTAACAAGGCAGTGATTGATATCCATAATTGGAAACTCTTTGAATAATAAAATGTATATAGAGCTGGGGAGGAGTTATGTAACATAGCTAAGTCTTTAGCTTAAGGGTAACCAAGAAGAGTTAATGTGGTGACAATGTATATAGTTTAATAGGACCATGTAAATTTTAAGTTTTCTTATCAATACAAATGTTAACCTTAAAAAAAATATGAAAGCTACCGGTACCAACAAGCGTAAAAATCTTTGGATGGCGTACTTAAGATCGAATGGGCTATTAACGGTGAATAAGCTGAGATTAAGATGGACTATAGTGCAAAAAAAGAGGACGGGTGGAGAGAGGAAAACTATTTTTTCTTTTTCTTTTTATATTGTTGGTGGTAAAAGATTTACCAACAATTATATGGCAAATAGCAATGATAAAAAATGTTTATTTACAAATTAGAGGCAAACTATTAATGGCAATGTTCGTAATTTGGAGGGAGGGATGCTCGAGGATCTTTACGGACAACGACAAACAGATTGCGCAGTTGCAGGACAAAATAAAAGAGGAAATGAAATACTATAGCATAGCAGCGCGCCATCGAGAAGACTTTGAGGATGTGCTTATTGAATTTTCCTACTTTGATTCTTCTTTAAATCGATATTTTCTATTCTAATTTCCGGTACTTACTTTCTCAAGCTCAAGTACTTTGAGCTAATTGTTTTTTCGCTTTATTTCAGTACGTGTAGTTGCAAAACTCTTGTAACAACCGATATCAATCAAATATGGGCATGCCCCATGTTTTTTCTCAAAAAAAAAAAAAAACTATCCGGAAAACACACACGACTGAGATTTGGATATTGTTCTGACCTGTCAAGTAATAATTATGTTTATAATTAGATAAATAGTGAGGAATGGCTAAGATACAATTCAACCTAAAAAATAATGGGTGTCATCTTAAGGGGCACAACTTCATCAAGGTAGCATGGTACCTTAATTTCTAGTGTTTTATGTGGTTATTTTTCACAGTTTTTTCATTTTTGTTGATAATAATGTCACATTGAATGAAGTATACCTGTCTTTATAATATCTTATTTCACGTGAATCATGCAATTAGTTCAAGAAAAATTAAACTGCAGCATATAATTGATAAAGACACTTTAATTCCTTTTACATGTTATACATATATAATATGCAAATTAAGAGTTGAAGAATAGGAAAGTAAAAGAAAAGAAAAAAAAAACTCTGTAACAATACAATAGAAATGAATGGAATAGCCAATACATAATAAAAGCATAAAAACCAAGAAATAAAAGCAATGGAATTTCAAACCAGATAACTGCATATATAACATCCTCAGTTGACGAAACGACATGTGCCCCTGACCTCGCCTGGTGACCCTGTGAGCACCTCAATGCTCCCCATTTTTACCATGGCGTTTATGAAATCTTGCTTAAATTTCTCAGGCTCCTTAGTGTAGGTCTCTACCTGTTTTTTGGTTTCACCGCTGGTGAGCAAGGCCCAATCGGAGAAGAAAAGCGCAGTTAACGATTCAACATTTTTGTAGTACTGTACATCTAGTTTACCCGGTGTCACAAAGTCCTGTGGAACAACACCATCATTGGTTGTATTCTGGGGACAACGTTTTCTCAAAGAGGCGCCAAAGGTTTGGTTCATGGTGGGATCAATGGTGGGGTAGAGGCGGCTGGTGAAGGAGGAGCAATGCGAAATTCCGATTGAGTGGGCCCCGGAAAGAGTGACCATTTCGGCAGCAGAGAGCCCCTTCTTTGCAAAGCTGGCCACAAGTTGGGTGAGATTGAAAAAAGGTGGGGGAAGATTTAGCAAAGCCTCAGTACTGTTGGAAACCCTACCGTCGAGCCTACCTGTCGGGATTTTGTAGGAGATATTGCCTAGGATGTATGAGGCATCACGGGCAGCCAATGCTAGGATGTCAGCACATGAAACGACTCCTTTACACTTCTTTTCTAGCTTAGCCTTGGCTGCGTCAATCACTTCAAAGCCTCGGAGGCTCGGGAAGTTTGGAATGGCAAGCTTTTCTGGTTGAGGGTTTGCTTGAGTTGGGTCCAGGAGGACTGAAGCATCACAACCCTAGTGAGTGAAAAAAAATAGTTGTTGTTAAGTCATTAGCTTAATTAAAACATTCATGTAGTAATTCTTTAGTTCGAAACGCATAGGTCATGATAAGTTTTAGTTTGAACATAATTAGATTGTTAAATTATCTTTAATCATGCATAGCACAGGAGGCTCTGTCGGAGGGAGGCCATATCGATAATGTATATAGTACACAAAACCAAACTATATACAAGAACAAATTAATTAGCTGTTCAGCACTAGGTAGCTAGCATCCCTACATATGAAAAAAAAAAAATTCTTACATTACAATACTAAATATCAACTTCTTGCAACAATATTCATGTGATTGGTATATATAAAAAAAAAAAAGGATATGTATCATTGATTTTGCTAAGATGATCTACATTCACAACCACTTTGCATATGGCCATTTCACACAGAAATATAATAATATGCTGGAACAAATTAAACAGTAATATGGGAATAAAAGCAATAATGTTACCCTGACAAAACAGTCATGAAAATGCATGCGAATGAGACCAGCGCCTAAACCGGGATTTCTTTTAACATAACTTCTGACGGTGCTCTTCACAATTGATTCCGCCGTTCTACATTTGTTCCTGTAATACCCAACCTTAAGAGATCTAGAATAATATGCTTCTGATACCGGAAGCAGTAGCTGGAATGCTGTAGCAAATATAAGGCATGTGATCCAAATGGAAAGCTTGCTTTCCATCTTAATGGCAAAGTATATATTGACTGGATAGTTGAAAGAGAAAGAATTAAGGAGATCTGATGAGGAAGAATTGAAATATGATGAGTATTTATAGACAAGGTGCTGTGGAAAGATGATGAGTATATACATATATTATATATATTACTTTAATGGTTCTAAGTAATAACCACTTGAATCTTACTTCCAAGTTCTTTCGAGACAATGATTTAATTAGTTATCATTGCAAGCTAGCGTAATATATTAACCTTCAAAAAGTTAGCACAATATATATTAATTTTACTGTTCGTAGAATATTCTCATCATTGTCAATGCTGTCAGACCATACTCTACTTTTATCTATAAAGATAACAAATTACAAAACTAATAGTAGATAATCTGTGAATAAAATAGTTAATTATATTATATAATATTATATATATTAAACACATCATGTATCATGTATGTAATATCACAAAATATAAAAATTATACGTTTCTATTCTATTATTTTAAAATATAAATTATAATAAAATGATATACATGCGGTATAAATTAATTGTCATAAATTATTAATTATAATTATAGAAAATGTTAAATAAATCTATTTTATAAAAAAAATATAAACATTATATAAATCATTCTAATCATAATAATAAAAATTATATAGTTATACGGACCAAAATAAATTTGTCGTATATAATTTTATATTTATTAGTCATATATCCTATAAGATAATTACGTATAAGACAATCTGACAAGCTAAGGAAAATCTTTTCATACTTAATCAAATTGATACTCGTTAAGTTAACGAATACAAATTCTTATTCATAATCACTTTATCAGATACTATACAGATGAGATAAATGTATAAAAGGATTTCATACATATCAGATAATATATTTAATATTTGGAGTAAAAAGGTGTGTTATTAAGTTATCAATTATACACAACCTAGCTACCGACCCATATACACGATGTAAATTATAATTTTTTTAACAGCTCATGTCAATATATATGTTTGTTCTAGCTATCAGATTATATATATGTCAAACACATGCATTCTTCAAAATTTGTTATAATCTTTAGAAAATAAAAATTACATGACTGTTAATTTAATAACTTAAAACTTCATCATTTTTTTTTATGATTTCTTTTGTAAGAAATAAAGAAAGCTCTGAATTAGTACAAGACTATATATGTCCACTGGATTTAAATCTAAAACCTCTTAAGCGTGTAAATGTAATAGCTTACTATACTGCTTGTATGTTTGGATGTTTCAAGAATATAAGCTATTCTTAAATAGGGGCTATTTGGAATAGTAATGTGCATTCAAACAACATTTGTGTTATTCGGAATAGCTAGAATAGCTGCTATTCTCTATTCCTTTTAAATGTTGGAATAGCTACTGTTCAGGAATGTGAAGAGAGAGGAAAAAAGGTTTTTTTCTCGGATTTTCACCAACACAATTCTGAAATGACAAAATTGACACTACTTTATGTTATATCCTTTATGTTATATCTCCGTTGTGATAATTCGTTTAAGACCTCATTTACCAATATTTTATCTTAATTAGCATCTTGTTAACACTATTATACTATTATTTATCGGTTACAGTTATTCACTATTCCAAATGTACAATCCAAACAACATTTCTACTAATCTGAATAGCACTATTTTCACACTAATCTAAAAATCACTATTTTTCCCAATTCAGTGTTCAAGAATAAAATAAAATAAGTTTAAAAACAACCACAAATCTCAACAATTAGCTTTTTTGTACATTAAGGGAAACTCATACTAATATGATAGTAAAATTATAGTTCATTGCAGGTTCTGGATTAAAATATTTAAGGAAAAAATTGATTCACCAAAATTAATTACAATGAAAATTTTAAATATTCAGCAGTTTTACCTAGTTTATTAATGATCTTAAAACTTTATATTTTCTATGAATGTGTAATTTTTTTCTTATTAATATACGTGTGTAGCACTAGCAATGTCGATATTAATGTAATTAATTATTATTTTCATGAATTATTAGTTGTTACAAAGCCGCATATACCTTGGAAATTAGTAGACCCGGTTATGACATGTTTGTTTACAAATAAAAAATTATTTAATTAAGTTGGAAATTAATGGATTATTTTCATGAATTATTTAAGTCGCATCCTTATAATACTTTCATTAGCTCTTCCCAATTAATGGATTATTAAAACTGCAATGTATCAAAGTCATACTGAATGAACCGCTCATTGCAATAATTTTGGTGAGTATAACTCTGCTTGGATACGTGTAGCGGGTAAAACTTGATGAACCAAAACATAGTGACAAGATATCCGAATTATACCTGAATTATACTTGTTTAATTCTTTTTTGGGGTGATGCCGAACTGAACACCGAATTATTTGGTTGACCGAACTTGGACCGAATTAAACCCGAATAATTCCCGAATTTTACGAACTTTTCCCGGATTTTACGAATTATTCACGAATTTTTCCTGAATTTTTCCAAGAACAATTTTTTTTTTTGGTTTTTTATTTTTTTCTCTCTTGTAGGACTGAGATTTCTGCTCAAGATAATTCTGAATCATTCCCGAATTATACCCAAATTATACCCAAATCATGAATTTTTGATCTCGCCGAACTGAACCCGAATAATTTATTTGTCACTATGAACCAAAAGGAAAATTAGAATGCTACACGGTTATCTGAAACAAAATTGTCTCAGAATAACAAGAGCAATATGCAAAAAAAAGTATATAACGTTAGATAACTTAGTGATTCACTGTTATTTAGTATGAAACATATTTGTAGTGGGCCAAAACATATTTTGGATTAAGAGCATGCTTCTTCAGAAAATGGTACACAAAAAAGGGAAAGGAAAGAGGGAAGGGATGACCAGATCGATTTATGTTTAAATTTTGAGTGGAGAGAAGAAGAGAGAGAAAGTGAACATTATATATAAAATATTCAGATTTTGTAATCCTCAAATTAAAATATAGAGGAGGTAAACCGATGTATCCAAATTTTTAAAAAATATGAAACAAGCTATATATACTGATAGTTGACAAATCATCAAGAGAAATAAAAAAATAAAAAATTCTGATAGAAAGCCCCTCTGGGGGTAGTCCTTCTATCCTCCTAATTTTTATAAATAAATATAGTTTTCATTTAAAAATAACGAATCTATATGATAATTTGTGGGCCATGAATTATATTGTCTTTTCAATATTTCAACAAAAAAAAATATATATATTGAACGGTGGTGGTCCCCCCTATCCTCCTGGATTTTTTAAATAAATATGATTTTCATTTAAAAATAGCCAAAATAGTTAATCATTAAATAAATATGATTTTCATTTGAAAATAATTAAGACCATTGAATTTAAGTATAGAAAATCGTGAATTTAAAACTCAAATAAAAAGTTATTATGAACGTTAAAAGTTAGAAAGCTGTATCTCCGTCTTTTCCTTAAGGCTCTGTTCGACTGCATTACTATTTTCGTGAAAAAAAATATATTCAATTGAACTGAAAAAAAAAATTTCTCACGAAAATAGTACTTTTCAGTTCAATTCTTATCTCATACTCATTCTCAATTGGAGGCCGAACAGACTTAAAAAACAAAAAATAACATGATCATCCACGCGCGCCAGTCTCCAATAAAAGTCAAATAAAATAATATACTCTTTGTTATAAAATAAATGTGAACAAGCATAAAGAAGAATAAGCAAAATAGAGATGAAAAGATGACAATCTCTTTATTCATACATTTCTCATGTGTGTACAATACAAGATTACAAAGCCTCTATTTATAGGCTACAAATTGTAAATGAAAAATTTCATCTAAATAAAATGGAGAAATAAATTCCAATAGTAGTGGCCATCAATTCCAATTGTAGTGCATAGAGTAGTGGGGATAGTGGGGAATGAATGTTGGGAGTTATGGACATCCATATTAATATTTTATTCATAACACTCCCCCTTGGATGTCCATTACATAAGAATATATCTCATTAAAACCTTACTAGGAAAAACCCTATGGGATAAAAACCTAGTGAAGGAAAAAGAGTACAATATTCTTCTAAATAGGCAACTACAGCCTTACCAGGAAAACCCAGTGGAAAAAACCATGGTTAAGGAAAATATAGTGCATATTAACTTCCCCT
>JARJHM010001669.1:0-17505 GCA_033356055.1 Carex pumila
GTGCAATTTGAGGATTTTGTGCCTTCTGTTTTAACTTTGAGATGATGGATGATCTTGTTGAATTGTTGACTTGAATTCTGGTATTAGGTTGGTTCCCAAATAGAGAGAGAGAGAAACTAACCAAGCAATTGTTTTCAAATTTACAATTTTTCTTGTTTTGTGGAGTAATTTTTTTTTATTGACTAATATTCTTAGGATGCATTTTGATAGGTCAAGAATAGTCACTAATTTAGATTAGCTCGGTTCTTGATCCATTCCTTGTTTCATCCAAATATTCCCTTAAAAAATTAAACACATTTTTGGATCATACTGGGCCATTGTAAATAGCCTCTTTTTTTTTTTTTTTTCTTTTATTAATCAAAAACCTGTTGGCGGCACTTTGCCCCAACCTTAAAAAAAAACAATGGAAATTAGACACAAACTCATTACAGTTATTCACCAAGATAAATCAATTTAGTTGAGCTCACTATGGTATGATAGCATATCTGTTGTTATTATTTCAAAGGATTAACATTGTTATTATGATCGATCAGAATAACATGTTTATGTTATTCCTTTGAAATAACAGCAGAATTATTTCCGAAGCGGAAATAACTATTTCCCATCAAGGTCTATACTAATATTCTTAATTACAAGTGATTGAATAACTTAGGTTAGTAATGAACGACAAAAATAGAGTGAAATTATTGAAATTGTATAAACAAATTAAATATTATAAAACCGCTTAACCAGAGGAGCCATATTATCTTAATCATTCTTACGTATGCAACTCTCTTACTTTTCCCCTTAAATCAGCAAATATCCCATAAATGAACATTGATCAAACCTCATTGCGCGTTACTTGTAGGGGTGCAAACGGATCGGATATATATGTATGTATCTGCTTTTGTTTCTAAGATACAGATACGGATTAAATATTAGACAGATACGGATTGAATTGAATATTAAATAGATATGAATACTGATATCTACTTTTTATAATAGTGAATAACATAACTTTTTTCATAATATATATTAAACTATATAGTATATATCTACTATTCGGATGTGGATAATTAAAATTTAAAACCATATTCATATTCGCACGGATATTTGGATATCGGATAAATATCCATATTGAATTTTCGAGATCTACCATTCACAACTTAAAAAGAGGCCTATTTTGTTAATTTTAATACACTCATTTTTTATATTCTTGATCACTTGACTCTATATTAAATTAATTCGAGAAATTATAAATTTAACATGTAAATGCATCACTTGTAAACTAGATTAGTTTTAACGATTTAGATTGTCGTTTGATATCATTCTAATAAATAAATTTGAAGTTAAATTCATTAAAGAACTTGATAAGCTTATAACATTGATAATTAGTGTGCAATTACTGACTCATCATTACAAAACGACTATTTTAATTAAATAATAGTTATATTTTACACACCATAAATAAATAGAGTTGCCAATTTAATCTTATATATATAAATGTGTGTTGAAAATCATGATATTTGAAGAAAAAAAATGAGGACCAAATATATCAGAGAAATTTTCTTCTATAGAATTAATAAAAAGAAAGAGTATATCAGATTTTTTTTATTAATAGAAAATTGGTAGAAATTTCACTTATCCTAATAAGTGAAAAGTTTGAATCCATAAAATTTCTACTAATCTTAACTCAGTTTTTTTGTGTGAATCTGACGATCGAATACATGAATAAAATTTTTCTATTACATCTCTATTAAAATATATTTTTTTTTGTAGAAAATAGATGGAATTTTTTATTAATCTAAATTTTAAGATAATTTATCTATTTTCTATTTTTTTATTTTTACTAAAAAAAAGATAAAAATAAATAAATAGAATTTCCTATTACATCTAAATTTTAAGATACTTTATATATTTTCTAAAAATCTTTTATATATTTTAAATAAATAAATAGAATTTTCTATTGCATCTAAATTTTAAGATACTTTATATATTTTAAATAAATAAATAGAATTTTTAGAAAACTGGTTTGAATCGACAGGAGACGTAAGAAATCTACCGACTCAAACATTAAATTATTAAAATTGGTAGAATTCCTACCGATCTTGCTATCAATAAAAAACCTGATGTACTCTTTCTACTTATCACTCTTCCTTTTTATTATTTTTTTATTGAAAAAATATTCTTAATATATATACCAGTAGGAAAGCTCGAGGATACTTATACCAGTAGGAAAAAATATTCTTAATATATATACCTGATCTTGGTACGTAGCTGTCAACCACCTCACGGAAGTCATCCCCTTAATTTTTTCCTTGCCACATAAACAGCTGACATTATGTAATGTGTAACAATAACCATAACCATGATTGGCGTGTGGAATGTGTATGTCTGAACTAACCATAGCACGTGCATTATACAAACTTCTTAAGCATAGCACGTGCAGTGCGCACATGTGAGCTGTACCTCAGACTGAACTTATTATCAACAAAAATAAGAAAAAAAAATAGCTACTTGCCCTAAAAATATAACTAGTCAAATAAAAACTACAAATGATAATTGATAAATTTCTACGCCGTTTGCTTTGCGCATGCATGCATGCCTATAAACATGAATCCGTATATATCATCCCACGTACCTGAGGTGGAAGCCGAAAATCCAGATCGTTCTTTTAGCTTGACGCAAATCTCAAAGCAGCTCCTACGTACTAGTCACAACAGCTACTGATTGAATTTAAACTGGATAGAATTAATCTGAAACGTTACTTCTTTCAAATTGTACTGGATGGATACGCACTCCATAAACATGGCTTATAATTAGATACATTGGTTTTTTGTGCACAGTGTGGACTCTCAGCTTATGGGATTGCCAGGGCTTTTGGGTACGGTGTCATCAACAAGGCAAAAGAAAAGAAAGAGTAATTGCATGCACCGTTAAAAACAATCCGAATCATTTAATTAGTTCATTGTAAGATAATTTTTTGTTCATCTCCTCCATGCAGACATCACTTGCAACTGTACAATTTTTATTCAAGAGGTGTTTACCTACCTCTTTTTTATTTATTTATTTATATCTCAGTGGAGGGGACAACTTGAACAATGTTCATCAAGTGTTAACCTAGCTAGCTTATTTATGTTCCATATAGATATCTAAAATCATATATCCAATACAACATATGTACAACTTTTATTCTGTTATCCAATATGTTCTAAGCTAGCTAGTAAAATATATATACACACACCCTGTTTTGATTTGTTTTTTTCTGCATTATATCAAAAACAACTCATACAACTCATCTCAATTATCATTGCCAAAACAAAGTCAGACATCCTCACCGTCCGTTCCCAAACGTCTTCTCAGCAAGTAACACCATGCCAGTAACACCAGCGCCTCTGCTAGTGCCACGACGTAAAAAAAATTTAAGGCGAAGTCCCAATTCCCCTTATATGCCTCTTCTGTTTGACCGAAATCCTGTGAGCATAACTGCATCGTGGAGAGAACACCAGTAATCATGCAAGAGACAAGCTGGAACCAATAGAACAGCACCAACTGTTGCATTTTATGCTCGGGGTTGCTGCAGATGATGCGAATGCCTCCAAATAACAACGTCACAGTGACGAACACAAAATCCTTCTTTTTCAACGTGAACGCAAACCCACCCTGCAATACTGACATCAACCAGACAATCTCCAGCCTCCTCAGGCCGCTAGCTGTCATCACCAGCATGGCTATTATTGTGTCAAACAATGTATCATTCTCCGGTGCACCTTCACCGGGAATGTTTGGTTGGTTGGGGATGTCAATTATTACATCCGTTGTGCTGAAAGAATAACATTTGTACCATTTGAGTCAATTATAATATTACATCAACCAATTATCCATTATTTTTTATACCATGAGAGATACTAGTTTTGTAAGCAATTAGTTGTTGATATTTATTATGGAGGATATATAGACGCTGACTATATATCATAAATCAGTTCCAAAAAAATTAAACACTCGCTATTTGATACTTAAAAAAAAAAAAAAAAAAACCTCAAGCAATTATTATGTAGTATTTGAAATAAATTAAGTTACTCATTCAAAGATTGTTCGGCCATAATCCTAGGCTGGGACCCGGCTGCAGTTCCGGACCCAGTCGTAATTCCGTCCTCGATCATGGTCCCGGGCCGTGCATTGCTGGCTGCTTCAGCATCATCATTTGACTTGTTAATGGGCACCATCTTTTTAATTTACGCTGATTGCAGTTGGAATACTAACAGCCAGTTAAGTATTTATACTTAGAGGATGAAGCCTTTCTTTCTTATTTTAATTAAACATCGGCAGCAGGAGCACAATCAAAAAGTCGTCGTCATCATCATCGTCCCCGTCAAAATATATATATAATTCACGTTACATTAATCAGTTAAAGGGCTGAGATGAAAGCAAAGAAAGACTATATGGCTGAGATCACATGCAGTTAATTAACTTTTAGTCCCTTGGAGCAACCTAACTTATAAGTCATTAAAATGTTTCTGTGTTTTTAATTTATTTTTATAATAATAAAATTTTAATTTTATATGATAAAATAGAGTCATTAGATGTTAATTTTCCCTACATGTACGTAACAAAGTATTACTTTCTGATTCTAACTTTATATGAATAATTAACAAGTTGAAAAACTAACATCTATAATTTATGCATATATATTGAGTATTTTTATAAGATGAGCGCAGAGTAGGTTTTATGGAATTTGGATTTACTTTTGAATCCAATGGACACCGGAGTCGTTTGATGTGCTTTAAAATTTGTGCGCATGAATCTCATAACTAGACGCGTACAAATCTTAAAGCAATCGGACAACTCTGATACCCATCAAGCACAAAAGTATATTGAAAAGCCCATCAAACATACACTTTTCTCTTATTAGTAGTTCTTTATACTAATCAAAACGAAATTAAAAATATAATATTTTTTTATATGCATAGAGAAATTAATTTATCTAATTACTTTATTTTAACATTTAAATTTTAGATTATAAGTTATTGTAGTTCTAAAAAATAGAAGCAAATTAAACAAAAAGAATTACGATATTTGAATAGGGTGTCAATGGCACCTTTTTACCCGTTTATAAGTATGGATAAGATTTTGTTTTCGTAAACTTATTAGATACGGATAAAGAATTTTTTTTTTTTTTTGTTATCTGATAATCATAATAGATAAGAGTAGGATACGGGTAAGATATTTTTTAATGATAAAAATAGAGTACAGATAAAAACAATATGTAACAAGTGTGAATCTGAAAATGCTTACACTCAATTCTTACCGGCCATAACCGTTCACACCCCTAATTTGAAACCTCCTCAGTTGTAATTTACTTTTTAATTAAGTAATTAAAAGATTTCTCGACTGGAGTCAGAGTGCAATAATTCGTACGTAGCAAACTAGCAAGTAGGATAAACGGCATGCAACGGATTGGAAAGCTCATGTAAGCGCTGACATAGATGGTGATCTCATCATATCTTATTATAAATCACAATCTATAGAAAATCTCCTATAAATTATCTATATATGAAATTTGTTTAGCAACCTTCTTCCCAGCATAAATTAAAAGTTCAGTTTTCTCTTGCAATCTATTCAAGGGGTGCTCATGGGCTCTCCTTAATTTCTTTCCTATTGAACCTTTTGGAAAACCATTTTTCTCATTTTACATGTTTAGGAGATCTCCAAATTGAATTTAAGCATCTTCATCACAAACTATAAACTTATCAGTCTAATAAATTGTGGTTTTAAATTAAGAGAGTGTAAAGTACCACCATTATGTATGTACTTAATTTTCAAGTAACAAAAATTCTAAAATTTATATTTCAAAATAAAACGCTAGATGTAATTTATATTATTTTTTGTACATGCATATAAAAAATTATCACTTTTCAATTTTAGGTTTTATATTAATCAATAAGTTGAATAATCAATATCCAAAATTTATTCACTTAACAAAAACAAAATTGAAATGTCATGATATTTTTACGTGTGAACAGAAACAATGATATATATGATCATATCTAATAGTTTTGACATTTAAATTTAAATTTTAGTTATTGTTCTAAAAATAAAAGTACAATGAAGACTCTTCATTTGAACTCTCTTCTTAAATTAATTATCAAACTCTTAGTTGATAGCTAAGCAATCGCTATGGATATAGTTTAATTGATTCCTGTAAGATAGCATATATTCATATATTGAGGGTAGAGGTTAGCTACTCTACTTATATAAGCATATAAAGATATATACTTATAAGTTATTTTTTTTGTTTTCAAAAGTCAAAAAATCGATCTGAATCATTAGATGTGATCTTTATATTGAAATGTGCTTGGAGACCAAATTTTATATATTTTTTTTACTATTTATTAAGCCACTTTGAAAATCGATGATCCAACGGTGGCTTCTAATTTTACTGTTTTGTTAAGTCACCATTAGATCAGCGATTTTCAAAGTAGCTTAATAAATAGTAAAAAAATTCAGAAAAATGTAAAATTTGGTCTCCAAGCATATTTCAATATAGAGATCACATCTAATGGTTCATATTTACTTTTTGAATTTTGAAAATGAAAAAAATGACTTATAAGCATATACCCTCATATGCTTATGTAAGTAGAGTAGTCAACCTCTTGAGGGTAGACAAAATAATGAATAATGGTATACGTATCCATGAGTAGGATATTGTAAAAATACAGCGTGTCAGACACATATGTCGACACGTATGACAAAAAGACATAAAAAAACATAGTACTACTTATATATTAGGGGTATGTTTGATTGTAAAATAATAATAGTTAAAATAGTTAAATCAATAGTAGTTATTGTTCGATTTAGCTATTCTAACCTACTCAAATACTAAATAGTCTAATTTCAAAAATAGTTTATTCTCAATCCAACCAAATATAACCTAGACGTGTGGTGTTAGGACGTGTTTTCAGGAATATTTTCTCTTAAATTTCATAAATCGGTACATTTATGTCAGTATTGTGATTTAAAAGTCAATTACTAGATGTTTGCATTCTTAGTTTTATTCATAAATTGAATGATTTATATTATTTTTTATTTTTGAGATTTTATCATCTGTAGATCATTTGAGTTGAGAATGTATATTGTAATACTCTAAATCATTTCTAGTTTTGATAATTAACATGGAATATGGATTGGTCATTATAAAATTAGTATGTTAATTAAATAATGGTTATATTTTATAAACAATCGATATGGAGTTACTAGTTTAATTTCATAAATACGTGTTCTACTCTTAGATCGGGTACTTTTCACATTCTCATTGAAAGATATATATGTCGCAACCGTTCGATCTCCGTCAAAGGTCGTGCAGATCAAAAAGCTGATCAGCGCAAAAATTTATTGATCACTATTGGACGCCTGAATTTGTATCACCTAAGGTAACAAAATATTTCTGTATGGATCTGGACCGTCCAATCAGAATCCGCACGACTATTAAAATAGTCCTGTGCGTTCAACTTAGGACCCGATTGGCCCCGATTCCGATCGGACGGATCTTATCCAAACAGAAGTATTATGCTACCTGAGAGGATTAAACTATGTCTACTGTCTCCCATCTCAGCGATCGCTCCTCCCCGAATTCGTATCCTCTGAGATATCTCAAACTTTGCGTGACTTTATGGAAAATCCGAACCGTTTAAATATGTTCTACACAAATCTCAAAGCCCACATAATACGGACCCCTACATCACCCCCGAATAGGCACTGGACACGTCGGTCACGCAAAAATTGGGATATCTCAGAGGATTCGCACTCCCCCCCTCTCTTACTCTCGACGGTCGACCAGAGCCCTCTTACGCTCTCCCTCTTCTGGTCTAGGTCGCGTGTGAGAGAGCCGGGAGCCCTTGCGCCTCTCCATCCCTAGTAAGCTCTCCTTCCTCCCTTTTTCTTTATTTAATTGTTTCCGATTTTGAATATGATCGGGATCAAATCAGAACTTCTATTTTCAGCATCGAATGCTTCTTAGAAGATTGCCTCCTCCTTAGTTACGGTACAGTAAATTCTAGACACTTTTGACAATTTATTGATTTATTAGATCAAATAAAAAGGAGATTAAGGATGAGTGAGGCTATGGTAATATGCATATTACGGATCGACTCGTCTTATGGATCTATCTATATTTGCAAAGTTCAAATAGTCAATCCGGACTGTTAAACATGGTCTCCGTATGAAAATGTTTTGGGAAACCAAATTTTACATTTTTTAGAATATTTTTACTAAATTTTTAATAAGGTAGAAATTTATTGTTCAGATGGTGTAGAAACTTTATATCAAGTGAATTTCTACCTTTTTGTAATTTTAAATACCAAAACATGTCATGTTCAACTGCAATTTTATTTTTCTTCTTAGTAACTCTTGGAAATATATAACCGCCTCTGTTCATTAACAACTTTAAGTTTGAGATACTTAGCAAACCTTGTGAATAATTGCAGGATAAATAACTGCTTTCCTAATCAATAAGTAAAAGCATCATTTCCTAACAGCATAAATAACAAAGCACCTCCTCAGTATTTCAATCAACACTTGTTGAGGAGGAAGAACAGGAGCAAGTGCAGATGACCACTTCTAGAGTGAAATTGGGATCCCAGGGATTAGAGGTAGTACTATTTTGACACTTTTTTGCAATATATATTTTCTTAAACACTTTCATGTACAGTTTTATACAAAAAAATAAATCATGGTTATTTCTGTAGGTATCAAAGTTGGGTTTTGGATGCACGGGGCTTTCAGGAGCTTATGACTCTCCAGTGTCTGACGACATCGGCATATCGATAATAAACCATGCATTTGACAACGGCATCACCTTGTTTGATACCTCGGATATCTACGGAGCTCATACTAATGAGATTTTGGTTGGCAAGGTTTGTTCTACACTTCAAGTTTTTTGTTAAATATCTTATTTTGGGGAAATTCAAAAGAAAAATTAAGTTTGATCAATTATTTCTGAAATTTACTGAAAGGAGGTCCATATGATGTTAGCCAAGCAAAAAACATGTTATTTTCCTAACTTACAAAGGCCTTCATTTATTAGGCTATTAAGAACTTGCCAAGGGAAAAGGTGCAAGTGGCTACCAAATTTGGGCTTTTAATAAATGCTGCTGGAAATATAGAGATATGTGGCAAGCCAGATTATGTCCGTGCGTGTTGCGAGGCGAGCCTTAAAAGACTTGGTATAGAGTACATTGATCTCTACTACCAGCACCGAATCGATACAACCATTCCAATCGAGGAAACTGTAATTAAGTTCTTATCCTATTTATTCTTTATTAGCCCTTGTTAAGATTTATCAATTAATTGGGTCTGATCATCTATATAGATTGGAGAACTGAAGAAGCTAGTCGAAGAGGGGAAGGTGAAGTATATAGGATTGTCGGAGGCAAGTCCTGATACAATTAGGCGTGCACATGCGGTGCATCCAATCACTGCTTTGCAGATGGAGTGGTCCCTCTGGACTCGTGATATCGAGTCAGAAATTGTGCCACTTTGCAGGTGATATTTTTTTCTTCTCTTTTTTGTTATATCAAATGTGTTAAAATACGGTAGAATAGGACAAATACCTGTCATGAATTTTACCTTATATGGTTCCAGCTGAAGGTTCTTTCATACGAGGATTGTAAAGGTTACTTATTAGTTGCATTTTGGTTGTACAGAGAACTTGGCATAGGAATAGTAGCATACAGCCCCCTTGGCCGTGGATTTTTTGGTGGAAGGGGAGTCGTTGAAGAATTAAAGGACGTCTCTTATCTGGTAAATTAAAAACCAGATTGCTCATTCTGACCAATTCACCTTCGGTTCCTATATCAGTTTAAATATGTAGGAATGATTCTGTTAATCTTTCATAGTGAGATAATCAACAACACTTAAATTAGTAATATTAAATCAAATAATAAATAAAACAAAATATTATACCTGGTATTTAATTCAGGTCCCACTAATGCCTTACTGGTAAAGAGATTCACAGGTATGGAGTAACATTCCATTTGCAACCCTGGATTTATAGGTACACTTTATGCAGTAACAGTGATTAGCACAGTTATCCAATCATCTCGTATTATTTTTCCTTCTGATTTAGTTTATTGTATGAAAATTGAACCCCTTTTAAAAACAATCAGAAGTTACCTATTAAAAGCTCTACAAAATATTGATGCGATACTACATTGACCATCCTTCATAGTACCAAAAAACAGTGTGTTGATTTGTCACTGGTACTAACTAATTGTTGCTCTTTCATGAAAAGTAGACAAATCACCCAAGGTTTGTGGGGGAGAATTTGGAGAAGAACAAACATTTATTTTTTCGTCTTGAGAACCTAGCGAAGAAGCACAAATGCACAACTGCTCAGCTAGCTCTGGCATGGGTTCTTCACCAAGGGGATGATGTGGTTCCCATCCCAGGTTTATTTGATTTATTTTCTATCACATTCCTTCTGAAATGGTTATTTTTAGAAACCAAACATATTCCTTTTAAATGGTCTAGAATCTTTAGATCAAGTGATTTTCAACCTATCTAAATGGAGATATTTATCAAAAAACAATAACCAAAATAATAGGATTGGCAATTTTGAAAACCAATAATTTTGTTTTTGTGCGTTATATCAGGAACCAGCAAAATTAAGAACTTGGATAGCAACATAAGTGCAGTGAAAGTAAAACTCTCAAATGAAGACATCAAAGAGTTAACTGATCTGGTAAATGTAGATGATGTGTCAGGTAGTAGATTATACGGTGGATATGAGCACACAAGTTGGAAATATGCAAATACACCCCCTCTCAATATATGAGAATAAGATTATTTGATATGGCTGAAGAGACAAAAGAATCTAAGAAATATTAAATAAGGATTTTTGCTACTTTTGACTTGTAAGCATAATGCTGACGTTCATAATTTTTTATGGATGCTGACAATTATCAACGTTACAAAAAAATAAAACATTACAATTATTATCAGCCATTCACAGAATCTCCAAAAGAAAAAATATAGCGAATTATAATATTTTTGTTTCTAAGAGAAAAAATATGCTTATATGTATATCAACTTCAAATTTTTTTTTTAAATAATTAAAATACAATTCAATGAAATATGAAAAATAAAGGAAGAGACGAGATGTTTCTTAATATAGACGATACAATAGCATGTTCAAGTGGTGGCAGAGTTGTTGTAATTAGTGTATCAAAGTTGTGATTACATTGGACTAGATAGCAGAATTTTTATTTGAAATAGTAAAAATATAAGTTTGATGAAAATGTGAAAAATTAATGGACAGTTGTACCATCTTATAAAAAAAAAAGGCGAGGCGGTTTTATTTCTTTGTAAGAACTACCAAAGAGGCGTTCATTAAGCGGACGGAGCTAGCTGTTCTAATAAGTGTATAAAAGTTGGTGATTTACATTGAACTATATTTCAGAATTTTTATTAATAAAATTTTTAAAAATATAGTTTTGATGAAAGTATGAAAAAACAAAGGACAATCGGCCGAATTATGTTACGATTTTGATTAATTTATGACATATTTGACTGATTTTGACAATGTTATAGTTAGAGCAATCTCAATTTTAGTCTAGAGGGAACTTTTTGTGAGCAAAATAATAATACTCTCGAGCTCTTCTTTAGAATTCAGACTAATTCAGTTCGAGGTGGAATGCACAGAATCTTTTTAATATTTATGCAGATTCTGATCGGCTGGATCTAAACAAAGATATTTTGTTACCTTAGGTGATATATGAACTCGTCTCCCACTCTCCCTTATCATATTGAAGAAAGTGTTAGAGAAATACCTGATGAAGCAGATCTTAATTCCGTCCTGAGTCCTGACCGGGCAAAGTATAAAAGAAACTCGTGTCTTCATTTAAGTATCTATATTTGGAGGATTGAAGGATGAAAAATTATTGTTCTTCACAGTGAGATTATATATTAATTAATATTAACATGAGGAGGGTTCAAATGTCTCCATGTTTTTTGCCTCCATCTCTCTCCATCATTTTTAAAGTTCAAACAGTTGATTCAAACTGCTCAACCTAACCTCCATACTAAAATATGTTTGGAGACCAAATTTTATATTTTTAGAAATTTTTTTACTATTTTTTTAGATAGATACAAAATCAGTAAATCTGAACCATCTAAAAACAGTATTTTTGTACCTATCTAAAAAAATAGTAAAAAAATTATTAAATATAAAATTTGGTCTCCAAACATATTTTAGTATGGAGGTTAGGTTGAGCGGTTTGGATCAACTGTTTGAACTTTGAAAATAATAGAAAGAGATGGAGACAAAAAACATGGAGGCATTTGAACCCTCCTCTGTTAACATTTAACAACGTCATGGAATGCCTTGATGACTTTCATGTATACCCCCTCATTTAAATATTTTTGACTAAACTCGTATCAGCTTAGAAACAAATAATCTGCTTCCAACTTCCTTTACGTTGAAGGGCTAAGACCAAAGCAAGAAAGACTGAACGGCTGAGATCACAGTAATTTATTTTGTTCAATTTAGAGGCCAAGTATTTTAGAAAGCGAGGAACGAGTCCGGCTTTATGTATTTTCTCTGAGGCGATTTTTATGTGAAAAAGAAGCACAAAAGAAAAAATAAAAAAACAAATCCTTGTTCAAAAGTCGATCCATCAAGTTCAGATTTCGCGATTGTTTAGTACAGTTATGCTAAATAAAGGCCCAAAGAAGCTTTCAGGCCCATCAATAGAGACCAATGTGGGACCCTCGCGATACAAGAATTCGCATCCTCTTAGATATCTCATATTTTGCGTGACTTTTTGGAAAATGTTACAACACGTTCTACGCAAATCTCAAACCTCAAATAATACTGGCCCCCTACATTACCCCGAATAGGCACCGGACACGTCCGTCACGCAAAATTTGAGATATCTCAGAAGATACGCACTCGCGATACAAGGATGCTGTTCTCCAACCGGCTCGTGTGTGGCGAACAAAAACGACACCTCCTGTTGTCGAATCACGTGCTCCATTGATCAGAAGAAAACTGGAGGAAATTTTCAGCAAATGGACTGCAAACAATCCCGTTTGTGTTCAATGTGGCGATACGGATCATCGGGCGAAAGACTATTGCAAACTCGCAATGCACAAATAAAACACAAATTCGCGTATAATTTTTTTTTTTCATGTTTTGGAATCGAACTAAAAAAAAAAGTATCATATATTTTATTCGTGAATAAATGTTAATCACGAATTATTTGTCAAAAAAAAGTTAAAAAAATTATTTTGTTTTTATTTTCTTGTGATATCGCATCATTTCTGAATTATATTCAAATTATTTTTCAATCATGAATTTTAATTCTGCCAAACTGAATCCAAACTGAGGGTCTATGGGCCATGTAAGAACCAAAAAAAAAAATGAATCCAAACTATTTATTTGTCACAATTGTGAGTAACAAATAAATTATTCGGGTTCAGTTCGACAAAGTCAAAAATTCCTAATTCGAGAATAATTTGGAATTATCTGGATCAAAAATCTCAATAATTAAAAATAAAAATAAATGTTCTTAGAAAAATTTGCAAATAATTTTTAAAATTCGGAAAAATATCGTAAAATTTGCAAATTATTCAGATTTAGTTCAGTCAAAATTCGATCAACCGAATAATTTAACATTTGATTCAACATAAAAAAATAATTATTCATATTTAATTCGGATTTAATTGGTGAATCTTCTGCACTATTACGTTTTTTTTCGTTTTATTTGCATTTTGTGCGCAACAATCTTGGCCACAAAGCAGTTGTATGCAGAGCATCGACAGTCACCAACATGTTCAAAATGATATTCTGTGCAGAGTTATATGGAGCTTTTAATCTGGTCCGTTTATTTCAGATCGGACGGACTGGATTAAAAGTTCCGCAAATTTTGAGAAATTTTTTTATTTTAAAATTCGGATAAGATCTGATCTGATCTGTTCGATTCGAAACGAACGGATCAAATTAAAAGCTCCCACGGAAAAACTCCTCAGAGCATATGCTGCCCAACGTGTTCGGTGCCTATTCGGGGATAGGGCAGGGCCCGTATTATTTGTGCTTTGAGATTTGTGCAGAACGTATTTGAACGGTCGATATTTTCCAAAAAGTCACGTAACGTTTAAGAGATCTCAGAGGATGCAAATTCTAGTCAACACTCTTCTTCTCCGATCAACCTCCTCCCTCCTCTTCCAGAAACACCTATTCTGCCAGCGGAAACTTCAGATCCGGGTATGGAAAATCTGAATCCTCTCCCGAATGCCCTCAATCGAGTTCCCGTGCATATCTTCACCCCATCGCCGGCGTCTGAAGCGATAGAGCGCGATTTCAATCAAAGCTTCATTTTAGACGATGTCGCTGGCTGGGGTCCTGAACAGGTGCAGCAGGCATTACTCCGCCTGTTCAGTCAAAGTTTTTTTTTTTTTTTTACTTTGTTCAGCTCATAGATCTTGTCGCTGTAGATACCATCTTCTCTATTTGAAAATTGGGGATTGTAGATACCATGTTCTCTATAGGTATGTTTTTTATTTTATTGTTTTTAATCATTTTCTGTGGTTGTGTTGGATTATAAAAGTAATAAGTAATAAGTACAAAATTAGTTTCGCTAATGATTCATGTGCTGAATAATTTGATAAAAAAAAAATAGTATTGGAAAGTAGTGTTATATTTTGTAATATGGGTAATGTAGGTGGTTGAAGTGGCTCAAAATTGGTATACATGTATACAATACATCATAGTTAAGGTCTTATTTGTAATTTTTCTTTTTATTTTTTTCATCTCATAGATCTTGTCGCTGTCAGCAGCTACTGCTTGTAAATTGGAGACTGTAGATACCATCTTCCTATAGGTATGCATTTTATTGTTTCTGATCATTTTCTGACAGTTTCTGTAGTGGTGCTGGATTATGAAAAAGTATTAATAAATAGAAAATTAATTTCACCAATGATTCATGTGCTGATTAATTTGTTAAAAAAAATAATGCATTGGATAGTACTGTTTTGGAACTTCTTCTTTTTTAAGTAAGAAAATATTTAATGATATAAACAATTTATTTTTCAGGAGAAATATATTGAACCTCAATTTAGCCATCATTTTACAATTGTGATCGACGTGGACCATATCAACTCAATTTGGACCATTTTTGTTTTTCTGTTTTTCTGTTGGAATCATAGTACATTTCTTTATGCATGCTAATGACCTTATCAACTCAATATTTTTTCTCTCTCTTTTTAGTCTAACAAATATGTTCAATGTTAAATAAGCAAAGGTTACTTCTCAGAGCTTTTTTCTTTTTAATTTAGGTTTTCCCAAAAGTATATCATTGGCAATGTCTCATACTTTGCTTCTTTATTTGGGAATGTATCATACTGTATTTCTTTCGTCCCTTCTGTTTTTATTTATCACATCATGATTTAGGACAACTCTTGACAACATTTCATCGTTTTGTGCCAGACAATGTGGCTCATCAGCTCATATAATTCTGCCAACCTACTTCTTCATAAGGTAATTTAGGAACTACATTTCTATTTTGTGAAGAAATGAGAACCCATTTGGTATAAGTTCTCTTTTCTTTTATTACTTTTGATGTTGTGTACAAAACTTTTTTGTATTTAAGATGGAAGATTGCCAATTTCTGATACCAGTCTCTGGTACAGGTGGAACAATTGTATATTTGCAAAAGGGTCATATTGGTGTTTGGTTGGACTAAATTGGTCAATGTGATATAACAAAGCAGATGAGTACACCTTTTTTATTAAGCTAGATCTGGCCTGAAAGACTGACCAAAAAGTAATTATTTTTTACTTATTTTACTATTACAGACTTAATCAAAATTTTAATTTATGAACATAAAATGGTTGCATCTTGTAGTTTCTATTCTGAACCCTACATTATTAACTTTTACAGATGATGACAAGGAAAACTGCTAAATGTGCTAAATCCATGATAGAATGATGGGAAAATCAGACAGGCTGAGGCTGCACTCGGCATTCACTTCTCTCACCTTCAATTCCCAAATGGCCTTCTCACCATGTAACACCAAGTCAGTAGCACTAGTGCCTCAGCGAGTGCCACAACATAAAAAAAATTTAAAGTGAAGTTCCAATTCGCCTTAAATGTCTTTTCTGTTTGGCTGAAATCTTGTGAGTACAGCTGCATTGTGGAGAGAACACCAGTAGTCATGGCAGAGACGAGCTGGAACCAGTAGAAGAGCGCCAACTGTTGCATGTTATGCTTGGGATTGCCACAGAAGATACGAATGCCTCCAAAGAGTAATGTCACAGTGATGAACACAAAATCCTTCATTTGCATCGTGAATGCAAACCCACCCTGCAGCACCGCCATCATCCACACAATCTCCAGTTTCCCCAAGCCACTGGCTGTCATCTCCAGCATGGATGTTATTCTGACGAACATCGTCAGCTCATTCTCCAGCACTCCTTCACCAGAGATGTTTGGTTGGTCACCGATGTCAATTGTTACATCCGCTATACTGAAAGAATATTACATTTATACTATGAGTCAAATATTAACATCAACCAGGAATTTGTTTTTCCTTGTATCAATTTTGCCTCTAGTAAAGATTATACTAGATTTCTTGTATATTTTTTTAATGTTGTGAGCAACTAATTCACTATTAAATAATAGATTTTCTAATCTTTTTCCAGCAACTAATTCATTTGAACAATTTGATTCTGATCAAACTTCCCTCTGTGCCTCTCTGTATAACAAAAAAAATAGTAAAAGTTAAATTGATAAATGGATCGCCGACAATTAAATTGATAAATGGTTGGCCCAAATTTTCTCCTGCCAAAGCTAATCTCAGATCTGCTACAATTGGGCCCAATAGCAAAACAACTCACAAAGGCCCAGATCTGCTATAATTGTAATGCGTATAGATTGAGGTGTAGAAAGAAAAGGTGATCATCTTTTTAACAATTAGTTTAATACATTTTCTAAAACATTCAAATAAAATTGAAAATTAACTTTATAGATTTCTTAACAATCAATTTTGTTTACAATGAAAGTATTATTTTGATGGTACATCAAGGACTGTTGTCTGTTAATTTCAACTTTTAAATCATTTGAAATATACATACTGAATCCCATCATATTTTTGTAGAAAAGATATGTGAATAATATAGATCATATATATAGTATTGTATTTCAAGTTTAAGATTATTGAGATTGTTAAACTAAAAAATTGTCAAGTTGCTCCCTCAATAGAAAATAGGTATACATTTTTTTTAAAGTTAATACATTTTTTTCACAATAAAAGAAAAAATATATATATTTTCCAAGTGAAGTTGTTTTGAAACTGATTTTGACCATCGGATAAATTAAAGACAATATCGAAAAACTAAATTTAATCGGTTACATTTTATTTGCTACCAAAATTTATAATTTGGATTGTGATAATTAAGATATTGTTAAAAGAACATACAATAAGCTTGTGAAGAAAGTACATTTCACTAGCAACTACATGGTCCGTATGATCA